>JAECUM010043120.1:0-12220 GCA_016617855.1 Megalonaias nervosa
AAACGACAATGCTAAGCCAACGATGACGATGGTCTGAGACTCCATCATTCACAAAAGTTTGAAGTTTCCTGTCTGGATCGAATTTAGTACACCCGCAGAATGCCTTTTACAGTGATTAACAAAAACTCAACAATCCAACAATCCAATAACTAGTTGTTGTCGTTGTTGTTGTTGTTGTTGTAGGGTTTAACGCCATTTTCAGCACAAGATAGGCTATACATGGCGGCCAGTATAAATGGTGGAGGAAGAACCCGGGATAATCCCGGAAAGAACCACCGACTCACGAGTAGCTACTGGAGAGCTTTCTCACATACCCATATTTGCCTAACCCTAGACTCGAACCCACGCAGACAGAGGTGAGATAGCAGTGATCCGTAACGGGGAGCACTTTAGAGCACCCGGCCACTCGCCCCCCCCCCCCAACCCAATAACGAGTTAAATATAACTGACGGAAAAGTCATTCTTCACATGACCCACATTTCATCTCCTATAACTAGCACACATTGTAAAATTTTATTTCTGGATGGACTCAGCACTACCCGAAAACAAGCATCGTCGAAATTAAAAACTCACAAGACCAGATGTACTTAGCCCTGGATATTGTCATGTACCGAACGTATGCCGAGAAGAAATTTACCGCAGAATGGACAAGGTCATGAGCGTTTATTCGAAAATCAGAAAGACACTAACAATGAAAAGAAGCAGGCAGACATTTCCAAAGATGTGTGATCAACGCTTTTCCAATCTAGACAACACATTCATTGCCGAGAGAGATTTCATCTATGTTACCGTCTTTTGGCCGATAATCTTTAATGAAGGTGCTGTTTTCAAATGTGCATCTCGACTTCATCTACGATATTTTCTGTCGCGTGCACGTACATCACACAACAACCTCCTCGGGTCCAACCCCAGGCAAGTTCATGAGTTCCATCAGATCGTCTTTGGTCGCGTACTAGGACAAAAATCTCTGTCCACAACGGCTTTTAGATTGTCGCGTTCACGCTCACGCCCAAGTCAGTAAATATATACGGGCATATTTATCATACACGTGTTAGGCCAATTGTATGGATTTCATGGGGTTATCTGACAGCAGCCGAGGTCCTGCAATTGTCTCAAGTGCCCAAATCCAGAGATTGGCGAGTGCCTGTATCTTTGTCGTTAATGTCGATGCCCGTAGTGGAGTGTCGCGAGCACTCACGCTACTGACAGCCTCGAGGAATTCACGCGATGGTGCTAATCCGTAGGAATCAAAATAACCGCGCGGGATTCAATCGCTTATGCGTCGCAATGTGTGCATGGATATGGAAAGCCAAGACTGTCTTCCGTTGTTGACTTTTTATATATGCGCTGCTTATTTCATTCATACGTGGTGAATATTGCATTATACGTGGTACATATTCCATTATACGGTATGCTTATTACATTATAAGGGGTGTATATGCCATTATGCGTGGAGCATATGCCTTTATAGGCGCATATTCCATTAAACATGGTGTATATTTAAATTACACGTAGTGCGTATTCCATTATACGTGATGTTTATTACATTATACGTGGTACACATTTCATTATATGTGCTGCATATTCCTTTTTACGTGGCGCATATTCCATTATATGTGGTGCTTATTTCATTATATGTGGTACATATTACATTATACGTGGTAAACCTTACACTATACATGGTGCAAATTACGTTGTACGTGGTGCATATTCCAATATAAGTGGCCCATTCAACTTTATATGCATTGCTGTTACAGAATACCCCTGAAGACGGACCGTTTTCATGCATCAAATGCTTACCCTCAGACTGTAAATTTAGAGTTTCCGAGACTAAAATATAGACGATGCAATATTCTAGTCTCTGTTTAATGCAGACCTGGTAAGGATGGGAGTTGACACAGTTGGGAACAGGGTCAGACTGAAATAGAAAAATCAAACGTCTGGAGACCGCTAGCGAAGACAAGAGCAATCTACCATCTGCATCAGGTAAACTTCTGAGCAAATTTGATTCTCGATATTCGCCATAAATGAAGACAGTCACCAGTATATCAATATCTTCTTTAGCAAAATCAAAGCAAAAGTATTATTTTAAAAAAAAAATAGACAAATCAATGCAGTACATTAGAATGTTCAGAAAAGCTAGTCCGACTTTATTCTGACCCTTCCAAGACAATTTTATATATTTTGATATTTATGCACACCTCAACATAAAATGTCAAAATATTTAACATTTGGTGAGAAGGGTCAGAGGAAACTAGGACTACAGAAAAGCATTGTCCAAATCAAACCATGTGAATTTCATAGGACACGTTCCAGTGTATAATTTGATTGATATGACACTTTATTCATTCATTTTGACAGCAGACAGAAAATACTTGTTTTCTGCAACGTGATTGACACACCGTTTTACACCAACAGCGACAACAACTTTTTACTCCACCCACAATTTGTTTTAAATTGGGTGGGAGGTAGTTAGGTAGGTATTTTTAAATTGTATTTTTACATGTATGGTTGTGTAGTTATAGCTGAACAACAGCGTATTTGACTTAATTTAAAATAATTGCAGAATAACAAATATTATAAAAGATATGTAATTTGTTTAAATATCTACCTTCTTACCCGTTTTATGAACATGTTACAATAAGTACACCATTTTTATCTTTTGGCCTTAGTTGAAAATTAGACAGGCACTTGCGATATAACAAATAGTTATAAACCATGTATAATGAAATATGCACCACGTGAACTGGAATATCCACCACCATAATGAAATAAGCACCGCAGATAAAAAAGTCAACAATGGAAGACAATCACGGCCTTCCATACATTGACTTTCAGTTGAACTCAAATTGATCGTATGTCCCGCGATTATAGCACGTGGCTCCATCGCAGATAGGTCATCCCACATGAGAACCCCGCGATAGTGTTTAAATTTATGTCGTCGTACCAACTCTACCAAATCAACGTTGAATAGTGGTAGCTTCGTAATTGACATAGTCTGAGTCCGGCTCCCCGTGTATGCAAGGGTTTGGGTGTCAGTCGAACCCTGACCTTTTTGTTTTGTGCGAATATGATCGATGCGGGACCAGTCGGATTTAACAGTCAAAGAAAACCTCCAGTGACTGGCCAACCATGCCCAAGCTGTTTTTGCAGTATATTAAGTCCAGCGAATCCAGCGGCATAAAGTGCGTCGCTTTCTCGACAGCCGGGGATGCAGAGGTGATTAATACCGGGGTTGTCGCCAACATTTGAAATATACCAACATGCTTGGCCATCTCGGCGGCTTCCGCCGCTGACAAATTCATTGTGACTCCACGAGCTTCTCGTCTGACCGCACTGACTTGGTTTACTTGCGACTTCATCAGCCTCAGCTAATTTGGCCCGTTAACAGTACCAGACACAGACGCATAGGAGTGTCTCAGCTACACTCCATTGTTCGCACGTGGGGTCTATTACAGTTTCTGATGCTGATTTTGCGACAGTGTTACACTCGTGTTTGTTATGACATATTTTATTCATCTAAGTGTCCGCGCGTGCTTAACAGACAACTTGCTTAATCTCTAGCTATCAACCGAATCGTCAACGACATTCAATCGGTCACTGACTGCCTCGAGAAGTAGTGTTTTGGAGGACAATATCACAGCAATGCATCTTTTATAAACAGCGGGAACGATAAGTCTCAAGCAGGCTCGGAATAGCATATCCACGACGGACTGTCTGAACAAGTCCAGGTATTCCAAGAAAAAATCCCAAACATCGGGTAAATCGTTGAAAAATCACGCAGAGAGATCTACAATCCCTTGTTGACGTTCTAATCTCGCCCTATTAAAGAAGCCAGTTTGTGATATGCACGCGTGATCTGATTGTGTCCAAAATCAAGATGGTTCTTAATTACCGCCCAGCCGCAGTGATAGTTCTGACACAGTATGTTTGCCAAACACTATCGGGTTCCGCTGCTGACTATTCAACCGTTCGAAATTCTAAAACGCTATGAATATGTGTCTGGGTGCTGGAACCCCTGCTGGGAACTGAACTGCTATGTAAAGTGACCCACCATGGACAACATTAATGACAGTAATCTTTGCTCTTCCGCGAGCGACCGTGTCAGTGTTGGCATCCCCAGCGATAGTTTTGACAGCTAAACGTCCCAACTTCTCCGTTGTCTACCCCAGAGGGATGCCTCAGGCTTGAATATCATAGGGTCGCATATGAAAACTGGCACGAAGTGGTTGGCATTGATCGACGTGTGGCAAATCCCAGGCTGTAACACGCGTTGACGCCATAGACTACAGGCCAGACGTCTGCATCAGCATTGTCAGCATAAGTTTGAGGTAGTAGACTACTATACGGATTATAATTATCGTTGTATCCTGACAGTCCAAATAACGTGGTGGACATGTGGAAGCTTTCGAAGCACTCTTCGCTTTCTTAACCGTCGATGACATATCGGGCGCTCTCTTAAGAACCATTATTGAACCATTATTCTGTTGTTGACATAACCAATCCTGGACACGGGTGGGTATTCTGCATGTGAATAATTACCGACATGCTTGATATTGATTCATTTCTCCACTGGAATGAAAGCTTCCGCGGACGAGAAATACCTGCTAGTGCCATGAACCTGTTTTTCTATTCGTACACGATCGTTTGGCATCGTTCTAAGAATAATATTTATAATTGCGCACGGACTCGTCTTTGAGCACCGGTGCATCCACATAAAATGCGGGATCAATAGACGTTTGAATATTTTTATTATACTCATGCGCGTTCAACTACTGTGAGCGCTGCCTCCACACCGCTTTCCTCAGTCAGATTCGCCGTTATGCTATCAATTCATGTCTGTGCTACTATTCGGTCGAAAGGCAATAAGTCTCTCACGGCTAGTGAAGGAACATGCTCTCGCTGTCATTGCTTTGCGGCATTGTTTATATTCTTTTAACAACCGCTGAATGTCAGCGGCAATAGGTAATTCAACTTTGACCGGCACGGCAGACAAAGTTGGCGTAATAGTACGCTGCCGTGGTCTCACTGGTCATGCCAATCATTCTCGTATTGCTTTTCCGACCAAATCACCGACGGTTCTGAGTGTCTCTTCCTTGACCATGTGAATGGCTTTCATGCCTAGTTGTCGAACAATCGGTAACGTTTTGGTGCCATTCTTCTGAACAGACAAACAACAAGGTCGCCAAGACCATTTCCATAAACAGGTACACAGGCGTGGGAGATTTTATTACCCGTTTTTTTCTGCGCTTGCTAACGCGTGGTGATGTAGGATTGTCAAGTTATATACCTATCTGCGGCCGACGATTAAATGTGGCAATTAAGATCCTCTGTCACGAATATACAAATACACTATCAGCGTCGCACTACGTAAATCAATCACGTGTCCGTCCTGATCAAGGAGAACCTCAATCGCGACAACGTGTTGTTATTACACTGCAGATAAACCGCGTTAGTCAACACGACCGAAATCAGATCACCCAGAGAAACAACGGGGGAGAAACTGTATTAAATGTATCCCTGCGAAGCTTGATATCCTAGCGATGATTTATAACATCCCATTATAACTTAATGGCCTCGATTTCGTTACGCGTCCACGGGATTGCCGATAGATTCACAATCAGGAACTTGTCGGCCATGTTTGTTGGTCTTAGTTTTCCACGTGACTACGAGTGTCTGTTGGCAGGAAGACCCCAATGGTTCCGCACATCTAGTTACGCCAAAGCGATTTGAAGTATGGCACCAAGCTGTTCTGTGATAGCACTGGGAAGTATGATTCCAGATTCTGGTCATCAAGTCGTGCTATCCGTGACCATCATTGAGATGCTCGGAGCTGTGTCGGTGACAACGCGTTGTATTGCTGTGTTAATTTTTTGTGTCCATTGTTATTCCTAAACGTCACCGATCAATTCATCCACAATTGCGTGATACACGGGAGCGTCAATGATGCCGCCCGTGTATAATCGTTTACTGATCTGCGTGGCCACGTTGGTGACATCCGCGGTGTTTTTCAGCCGGTTGACGTCTGAGAGCACCTGAATGGTGCATGAATGCACCTGGCCGGGAGGCGTCGTTTTTCTCGCCTTGCTGCTTGGGACAGGCACGCCCATACCGATTCTCCCTGTGCCGGGTACCAACGTGGTGGCCAGGTCGATGTAGGCTTCTTCGTGTCGCCGTTGCTATTCATCACTCCGATCGTATTTTGCTTCAAGTTGCCGTTGTTTTCTGGCATCCTGAAAACTCTTCTATCCGACATCTCGTGGAACTTTCCTAACCTTGTCGGCCAACTACACATAAAGACATTTATGCCATTCATTTATCGATATATCTTTGGTGGCCAGAACAGATATCTGCGTATTTTCCATATTCATTTCCTGCAAATATAACTGCGTTTGCTCAACTGACCATGTGAACACGACCAGCGTTACTAAACGCCATGTTATACTCGGGAAGATTACTCGGTGTCTTCAAACTCTTTTTAAGGCGTCTCAAGGGTGCCGCATTGGTAAAACGGGCTAAACTGTTTCATGAGCGACCATTTAGGCATGTCTAGCGGCCATGTTTGCATAATAGATTAGCTAGAGTATTGTTGAAACCCAGACTTCAAACGAGGTTTGAGATCTCTCCTCTTGCAGCAGCGATACAGTAGTAAGGGAAATGGAGACTTCTATCTCCAGGACCTCTCCCCACCCTCAAAACAAATATAAATTACCATCTCGGAGACCCTTCAACCCCTATCCTAAAATGACTTTCAGTTTTTAGCTAGGAGATTTCTACCTCAAATATAATCCAAGACCTTTACCCACCTCCAAACAAATATAAATTACCATCTCAGAGACCCTCCAAACAAACATAAATTACCATCTCGGAGACCCACCAACCACTATCCCAAAACGACTTCCAGATTTTAGCTAGGAGATTTATAGCCCAGGACCTCTACCCCCTTCAATTACGCGTTATGGATTTATTCGCTGGAGTAAGAAGGTAGGTGAAACATTTCTAAAGTTTAGACATAATTTCATACTATATCATTAACATACTGTTTTGATAATCTTTTTCAGACCTGCTGACTCTCATTGGTAGAATATCTGTTAACATACTGTCAATAATACGAAACTCGCATATTAAATTGTCCATATCATATTTTATACCCCGTAAGTAAGATCGTATCTGATCAAGTAATTTTTTTATAGGTGATGCTTGCTGTTTTGCAGGCATGTTTTTTTTAGTCACAAGTCGGGGTTCAATTCTTTTACACGCTGTTGCAAGAGAAACACCAACGCCTGATATTATTAACAAAAATGGATTTAATGATGCTCCACTTGAAATTATATCAGAGCTAGTCATTAGCAGTGGTAAATATGATATTATCCGAAGTATTTTGCTATAGTATTTGTAACATTTTTTCACGCACCAAAGATTTTTTTGATAATATCTGTAATATTGCAT
This sequence comes from Megalonaias nervosa, assembly GCA_016617855.1. Classification (NCBI taxonomy): domain Eukaryota; kingdom Metazoa; phylum Mollusca; class Bivalvia; order Unionida; family Unionidae; genus Megalonaias; species Megalonaias nervosa. Next base: position 7,450 of record JAECUM010043120.1, read on the forward strand.
TAGCTCGTCAACATCTAGTTTTAAAATTTCTTCTGATATGTGATTGAAATCGATGATTTGTTTTTTCATTATACAATATTTTATACAAAGACAAAAGTTCTAGCACCAACAATCGAATCGAGAAACTGGCGGAATTTATTAGTTTTAGGATCAGCTAAAAACTCTCTATATTTGTCATAAACATTTGACGAAGTATCATCATATTGTTTATCTGTTAGTACATATTGTTTCTTTAACCAAGCGTATGAATCAAAACTATTTCCTACTTCACTCTCATATAAATCTGTTTTATTCACCAAATTACTGTAATCGATTTCTGTTTCTTCAATATACCCTAATCCTAAACTCAACTGATCTAACGTGTAATTTTTGAGAACAAGATGTTGTCTGATAATTGCATATGCGACTATGAAATTTGCTAGCATCAATTTCTTAAGCTGATCTAGTTCAATTGTAAGAAGACCAACAGCAGAACCTACTTTTAACATTAATTTTTTATATGGTTTTGTGAGTATTGTTTTAATTTCGTTGTAATAATTTCGTAGTGACAATTGTCTAGAGTACTGGATTGATGGGAATGGAACATCGTTTTCTTCACTTATATCATAATAAGAATCAGACTTTACTTCCAACTTTGTTTGATCAACTTCTTCCAAAGACTTTTCTCGCTCATCATCATTAAAATTACTAATTTTATCGTCTAAAGTTTTGATTATCTTTAGAGACTTGTTAACAATAATCGGATCAAATTCTGGGTCTTTTTTACGTATTATTGGCAAAATTGCGTTTGCGTATACTTTAATAATTAACTCTGCGTCTGACGTCATAGTAACAATTTTAACTAAGGTTTCTTTGTCATGGTAGTACATACCGAGATGTTTAAATATACCTCGTTTTGAAAAGCTATCATATAACTTTTTGTTTCTTTTTTTATTCTCATTTTTTTTATTTTCCACTAGTTTGTCAAGACGAGTATGATTTTCGTTTATTCGTCTTTCTTCTAGTGTTCTTCCACTATAAACTTGTGCTTTTATTAAATCTGATTTTATTATCAAATCTATGTTAGACCAATCAAGCTCGAGTAATATTTTTTAAAATATAATTTCAACTTGTTTTTGTTCTTCTAGACAATCATCAGGATGACAGTATCTGCTTATAATATCAAAGTTTTCTATTGCTTTTTTCAGTTGTGGTCCTCGCATATATATAACGCAAATAAAATCAGCAAAATTTGCTGGCAATGTTGGATTGTTCAATGATTCGATGTTAAGTTTTTCCAAACTTTGTAACATTTTTGCTGTTTCATTAACGGCTCCAACATCTTTGTTGAGGTTTAAAATATTATCATAACATTCTCTTGCAATGGTTATAATTGGTGGTTCTGACATTATTTTATAACACTAGATTAAATTTGATCAACAAGTGTATATATTTGAAGCGCTGTCAGTCCTGGAAATGGATGTTCAGCAGCTAAAACATTAACTCGAAAATATAAGTACTTGTTAACAGTGTTTTCTGCCGGAATCGTAAAATATTGTGTTGTTGAAAGGTAAGTGTCTGTTGTGCTATACAATGTTGTCCAGTTGATATCGTCATTTGATCCTTCCAATTGCCAATTATAAATTCGGCCAACACCAGAGTTTAATCGGCCTCGCAAATGAAATTGCCAAACAGCAACTGCATTGGGACATTTAACTTTAATCCAAAAATCTTCGACTTCTCCGTTAGTCGTCCACTCATGTCTATCAGAGAAAGCTTAATAAGGATAATTTTCAAGATAATATGCTGTTGCACTTACCTCAAACCCAACTCGATTGTCAGTTGCTTTATAAAGCATTGGAATATATCCAACATTGTTTTTAATTCGTTTTATACCACTAGACAGACTATGAACATATGCTTTATTTGTCAGATCATTAGGGCTAACTGGAACATATATCGTAGTTATTTTATTATTTCTCATGTTTATATTACCTGACATTGGTCCACCAGACTTTTTAAAGTATGGGGCAAGTTCTTCTTCCAACTGACTATAACTAACAGCATCAGCATCATTAGCTGGTGGTGAGGTTGTCGGTAATCCAGTTATTTTTGAATTTGACATAAACAGGTTACCTGTCATTGTATCGCCGGCTTTGTTAAGTTTATTATCGTCAACAGATTTTAACTGCGTATAACTTACAGCTTGCGTTTGATTTAAGTTTTCTGGCGGATATGCAGTCTCCAAATTTATTATTTTTTTTCCTGACATGTTGATATTACCTATAACCGTTCCACCGATTTTATCAGGTTTGTTTTCATCCACATACCTCAACTGTGCATAACTTACCGCTTGTGCATAATTTAAGTTGCTGGTGGATACCTGGTCTCCAAATTTATTTTTTTTCTTTTTCTGACATATCTAAATTACGGCTTAAAGTTCGTCCTGTCAACGATAACTTGTTGTCATCAACAGATTTTAGTTGTGCATAACTGACAGCTTGTGTGTTATTAACATTTATTGGTGGATACGCTGTTTCTAAACCTAGTACTCGTTGATTTGACATAAACAGGTTTCCTGTCATTGTGTCACCAGATTTTTTCAGGTAACCAGATAAATCAATCTTGCCGTCTGTTATTGTTACAGTTGTACTTACAGCTGATGAATCTCCTATCAGTGTTTCAAATTTTGTATAGTAGCTCATTATGTATTGTCCTACATAAAATTGTCAACATTAGTCAGTTTAATATAAAATAAAATTATATAACAAACAATGGCAAAATCGACGATATTAAATTTTGATACAGAGCGGTTGGTGAAACATAAACATAACAACGAACTTCCAGATTGTCATTATCTTATTGTTGGGCGAACTGGATCGGGAAAAACAAATTTACTTATGAATTTACTTCTTGGTGATAATTTTAATTACGATTGAGTTTATATTTATACAATTAATCCGCAGCAAGATAAGTACGAGCTACTAAGCAAATATAATAATAAACTTCGTGATGATCTTGAGGCTGGCGAAGATTTTTTTCATTATCAAACAACCAGAAGATCTTGTTCCAGTTAATCAACTCGACTCAGATGAACATAAGATAGTAGTTTTTGACGATATTCCGCTAAACAATGTAGAAATGAACAAAATAAGATCGCATTTTTCACTGTGTCGAAATAAAAAATGTAATTTTGTTTATTTAGCTCAAGGTTTTTATAATGTTGATAGATTTATTCGGCGAAATACTGGTTGTTTTATATTATTTCCCGGACTGGACAATGTTGACGTTAGAAATATTGCAAACGAGCAATGTGGTGACGTAACAAAAGATAAATTTATTGAATTATATCATAAACCTACAAAAGATAAGTATAACTTTTTCTTATTTGATAAACTTACACATGATCCAACTAAAATGTTTCGCTGTTGTATTGACAGTTATCTGCAGTAAGGTGTTTTCCACTTCTTAAAATTTTATAAAATTTATATATAATAATTATGCATAAACGAGCAAAGTACAGAAAACATATAGAAGATCTAAAAATATTTGCTCAATCTCAAGCAGCATTTAAGCAAAAAGTGCAGCAAGCACGACGTGGACAAGTAACTGCTGCAGAAACAACAGCTACGATTCTCAAACCAGTTACTGAAGCACTACTTGGAAAACAACCTGAAACTAAACCACTGTCAGAAGAAGAAGTTAAGCAGCTACAGGAAAAAGGTTTAGTCGGGCTTGTTAAAGAACAACAAGAAGCTGCTGCTGGAAAAATTATTAGAAAATCTGATGAAGAAAAGGTAAAGTTAGCTAGAGAACTTGTAAAACATATTGCTGATCCTGCTGCTAGACAAGCTGAACTAAGACGGCTATTAAATAATCCACTTTTACTTGAACAAAGATTATCAGAAAGAGTATCAGTTGATCCGACTGGAAGAATGTTAGACGAGATGATGAAAAAAAGTAAAGCTCAAATAATTTTGGAGGAGATGCGTGAGGAAGAAAAAGCTAAAAACGAAGCATTTAGAAAAGAACATGGACTAGATATCCAAGAAGAGCAAAATTTTAAAAATGCTCTAGAGAGTATAAATGACAAAATAAAAGATCATGAATATGAATCGTTTAACGAAAAATACGGTTTTAAAAATGTGAGAATATACTATATTAAAAAAAACTGACTACAACGCCGAAGAAAATATTAGTAAGTTAGAAAAAATAAAAGATCAAAGTAAGAAACAGCTCGGCAACATAAAACTGGAAAATGAAAGCTACCGCGACAGTATCACAAAATACCGACCGGGGATTATTGCCGATCTTTATATCAAAGCTATTCGTAATATAAAAATTGACATATATCATAGTTATCGCACTAGTAGTTTGAGTAGTGAGGCAATAGAAATAGACGAAATACGTATGAAAGCTGATAAAGTTGTCTCAAAGGACATAAAAGATCCTATTGAAAGACAAACTGAATTAAGTCGGTTGGTTGATGATTATGATGAACTTTCTAAAAGGTTAAAGACAGCTGAAAAAGAAAAAAACTGGAACCGGTGTAAAAATATTTACATCAACAGCTGAAATGATAGGCATATTAATGCTGTTGATATCATCAAAAGAAGCTGGTAATATTAGTGTTGAAATTGATAATAAAATTATTGATATATTAGATCATCTAAGATCAGAAAATTTATTAACATCTGACGAATACGAAACTTTACACCTTGATTTGATATAAATCAAGGCGACTTAATTTTGTAAAAATATAATAAATAACAATGTCAGCAACATTATTACT
>JAECUM010043122.1:0-13455 GCA_016617855.1 Megalonaias nervosa
TATCCTTTCAACTCCAAATTATTACCTTCGCAGCTACTACTTCGAGTCCTTCGTTTCTAGAGAATTTAAAAGTGCGCTTCTAACTTTAGATCATCTGATGACATAGTAAATGTTCATTAAACAATTAGTAGTTACCATGTCTTGCCCTTCGTTTTTATAAACCTCCAACAAATTTGTTTTCGACGACTTTATAAGATCTCGACTCTAAAACAAGAATCCCGCAGAATGCTAGACCCAGGAAAGACGATGGAAAGTTAAAAGGAGGTTACTGTCAGTTTATTTTGTCTGTAGTCAGTAATACCCTCCACAATGAATAGATGATAGTTTCATAGCCGTACATGCAACAATGTCAGGAAAATTGAGCTAAATGCAAAACTTTAACGTTGACGCCTGCTGTCAGCGGCAACAACACTGTCATAAAGTGATACCTGTAGGCGAGACAAAGACAGTTACCACGCCGTTTTTTGGACCTAGAACGAATGTCCCAAAAGAATAGGCAAATGGTTACCATGCAGGTGCGCGTGTTCATGCTTTCGCTCGGTCCGCCATCTTCAACACTGCTTGAGTTGTTTCAGCGCCTACTTGTTGTTGGACTTGTTCCTGGGCTCTTACTTGTTGAGCCGCAGGTGCAGTTACCACTCCACACTCACACAGTGCCAAATTATTCGCAGTGAATGTTATAATATGTACGCTTTGTCTTTCCATGTTTAGTTGTGCAATACGTGCTGGACAGGTAGGTTGTGATTTCTTGGACATGATGTGCTGGAGTGTTTGGTGAAGTTATGCAGCCTCAACAATAGTCGATAGGCTGCCTGACCAAGCGATGTAACTTTTAAAACATTAGTTGTTTTTGGCAGAAGACAATATTTATTATGCATGAAGTAGTCGTTCTGCTATATTTTGTATTTTCAGAGGCTCCTGTCATCGAACTGTGTGCACAAACTTGCCAATATGTTATATTTTAATGTAAATACAATATGGATCCCGTTGCAGCGTAGTTTCACGCTTGTTGTATGTTTTAATTAGTATTACTCATTTGGACAATATACTTATTGCGGCACGTGTAAAGTGACGGTGAGAGGAACTCACTACATTTTTTCCGTCGGTAGTTTTCGCGACGTACTGTTATATGGAGTGTTAGTTTTTCTGTAGAGTTATACTCTGTGGCAGTCTAATTAAATTCATATCTCCACTGTCGTACGTGAACATCTTATTGCGAACGCTTACAAGTTTTGTGCTAGTGACCTTTGAATTAGACAATGGAAATGCAGCTTTCAGAAATGTGAAAGTCAATCAAATCGTTCGACAAACGTCGATACTCTTCAGCCATGTTGTTCAGTCTCCCAAACGAAAAGATATAAGACTTCATCTGATTGGTTGATACAATTAGCGATTATGGTAATTACATAGGTCACCATAACGTGACCCCTAAACGGTCGCTGTCAGATCTTCACGTGCGACAGAGAAGATCGGATTTTGATCAGATTGACCTTCGTGGCTGCTTTGTCAGGAAGTTGCCTTCTTCCCGATGGCGATCTTTTAGTTACAGAGGCATGTAATACGTTCATATTTTCTTTCTATAATTTGTGCTTAATAGAGTCGTTTGTTATGCTAAATGTTTCGAAATTTTTCTTAAATTTTCATTAGGTCTTTCACATAACTCAAGTGCATAGTTATAGCCCGCTCCGGGAATTATGCTTGGAACCAGTGGTTTGGCCCAGCGCAGTGTCTGAGGGGTCGACGTCTTGTGCGTCAGCCTGTGTATACGCTGAAGTAAGACTCCTGGTATGTCCTACTGCACAAAGGAAAGGGAGTAATATGTGGTAGCATTCCTTGTATATGGTCTACCATAGACAAATAGGGCGACATATTCCTCCTTAATTTAAATAATATTTAAAGCAATTTCATATGTAATTTTAATAATGCGATATCTGAAGATTCGATATAACGCTGTAAGATTATTAGAAAGCTGCCTCCCCTATTATAAAGAAATTATAATAATCAATATTTGTCTGCTGTCTTGAAGTAGATAGAACATATACAAATATGAATGTATGCATGATCAATTCTAGTATATGCAATTACTGCAAGAGAACGTATACTGGTAGTTGTGAGAAAGATGGAATATATAATATATATATATATATATATATATATATATATAACATTTATGCTTATTTTATTTTCATCTAAGCATATGGAATTAGCTTATAATAAAATCCTAATTGTAAGTTAATGAGTTTATCTGGTATTGTGAAAAGAACACGAAGTCTTAGAGTTGTATGGTTTGGACATTCTAATAGAAAGTGCACAGCATGTACAGTACCTATTGTTGGAAATACAACTAAAGAACATTTCGTTATTTAAACTACTATATTTGATTTTCAGTCGTGTATACTGGACTTGGAACACCTAATCACTAATACAGTAATACGAAAGTGTTTCATTTTTATCCCTAGTTGGGTAAGATTTGAAATTTTGAATAGATGCCTTACCTTTTGCTTTGGTAGTGATAATATTCTAACCACAACTGTAAACTACGTTGAATGACAATATTTCTAAGTTTGATAATTAAGCCTGAATGTGAAACAAGATTAAATACTTTACATATATCTCAGAAAATAGTTTTAACTTCCTTTTCCTGATTCAGAGCAAAGCAAAATCGTATTATTGGTAATACATGTTGATTTGTAGAGCCACTGGTTGTAAATCCTGATTGATTTGGTACAATGAACTTATGTAGAACAATATAATTATGCAAATATTTATTGACACACTTTTTAAAAAACCTTAGAAAAGATGCAGACTAGTAATATTCGAAGATAATTTGAAACATTTATTTTACATCCTTTGTTATACTGTGACCACATTTGCAAGTTTCTATGAATCGGGAAACTGTGAGAGTTCAAGAAAACTATTAAATATGAGATATAGTGGATACTTCATTGAATTTGCAACCCAATAAGTCTGGATTACACGCCTTAGATTAATGTAAGCAGATTATGACGTGATATGCTTCATACTGATAAGAGAAATGCAGTAAAGAGGGGCTAAGGCTGTTGATGTTTGTCCGTTTCCACGATATCCAATGCTGAGGGTATTGTGCACGTTTTTTTCAATGGTAAAGCCGCTTTGTTGTCTAACAAAAGTTTTCTAATTGTATCGCACATCCAAACCGAAATGTTTGGCACGAATAATAACCTTTTGTTGTGGCACCGTTTTACTTACTTACTTACTTACTTACTTACTGCACATCACAAATTAGGTTTGTGGATTTAGAAATGTCGTCAATAATGTCGTTTTACCACGCATTTCACCCTGTAAACAGACTGAATTTAAATTATAATACCCTTCGTAGCTTGACCATAGGGCTAAACAGACTGAATTTAAATTATAATACCCTTCGTAGCTTGACCATAGGGCTCTTTGATGGCACTTGAATTTTGGAGTAATGAATTCTAACGTAGAATATACTGGATATTGGTATGTGACTCCAGTATAATAAAATGGATCCAAGATACCAGCATTAATCAAATCCTCGAAGTCTGAAACTATTTATTATGTCGATCAAAGTTTTAGAATACTATGTACAATTTGTTGTTTCTTTATAATTTGCTGCAGATTACAGTATTGTCATAGCTCTAGTACTTTATCATTAGGAACAATACAATTTTCATTAGAATCTCCCGATAGAATTAGGTGATCTGTTTTATTTTGTATATGTCTATTTGTTTTGTAGATTGAAAGCCATTTTCAGCATATAATAGGCAATACATAGCAGCTAGTATATTCCTGGAGGATTAACCCGGAGAAATCCCGGGAGAAACACCGACCCACTAGAAGCTACTGGCAAGCTTTGTCACATATCCATGTTGGCCAAGCCGATGATCGAACCTACGCTTGCAAAGGAGAGATGTCACTGATTAGTAAAGGCGAGTGTCTTAGACTACGCGGAGAACACGAGCCCCGGTCTATTCTAGCGTTCTGGGTTCTAACGATGCTAAACAGAATACGTTTCGACGGAGATCATTCTCTATTTTGGTGGTCTATATAGTTCTACAGCCAGAATTTGCTTCCCTTCAAATCTAGCTGTACAAAAATGTATCCTGGACCTGGAAAATCAAGATAAGATCGTACAATTGCAGGAATATAGCTTTTGATGTAGATAGCTACATTACCATCAAGAGATTTCCTCTCCTTTTGGAACGGTTCAGCGTAATGTGATATTATAATTTCATTGTACGAAGTGAATACAGTAAGTCAAGTTTTAGTAAATATTAGTTTAAACCATGACTCAAGTAGATTTTGGTTTATCGAACTGTAAAGTATTGGCATGAATCAAGTAGATTTTAATATACCGAACTGTAAAGAAATGCCATGAATCAAGATTTTCGTACAGTATATCTAACTGTACAGAATTGCCATGAATCAAGATTTTAGTACAGTATATCTAACTGTAAAGAAATGCCATGAATCAAGATTTTCGTACAGTATATCTAACTGTACAGAATTGCCATGAATCAAGAAGATTTTAGTGCAGTATATCACTGTAAAGCAGTGGAATGAATCCAGTTTTATATATCGAACTGTAAAGTTTTGGCATGATGAAGTTAGATTCTATTACATTGAATGTAAAGCACTGGCATGGATCAAGTAGATTCTAGTACATCGAACTGTAAAGTAATGGCATAGAACAAGTAGATTCTAGTAGATGGAACTGTAAAGTACCGGAAGAGAACAAGTAGATTCTAGTACATGGAATTGTAAAGTATTGTCATGGATCAAGTAGATTCTAGTACATCGAACTGTAAAGTACTGGCATGGATTAAGTAGATTCTAGTACATTAAACTGTAAAGTACTGGCACGGATCAAGTAGATTCTAGTACATGGAACTGTAAAGTACTGGCATGGATCAAGTAGATTCTAGTACATGGAACTGTAAAGTACTGGCGTAGATCAAGTAGATTCTAGTAGATAACTGTAAAGAACTGGCATGAATCAAGTAGATTTTAGTATTTGGAACTGTAAAGTACTAGCAGAGAACAAGTAGATTCTAGCAGATGGAACTGTAAAGTACTGGCATAGAACAAGTAGATTCTGTTAGATGGAACTGTAAAGTATTGGCATGGATCAAGTAGATTCTAGTACATGGAACTGTAAAATACCGGCAAAGAACAAGTAGATTCTAGTACATCGAACTGTAAAGTACTGGCATGGATCAAGGAGATTCTAGTACATCGAACTGTAAAGTACTGGCATGGATCAGGTAGATTCTAGTACATGGAACTGTAAAGTACTGGCATGGATCAGGTAGATTCTAGTACATCGAACTGTAAAGTACTGGCGTAGATCAAGTAGATTTTAGCAGATGGAACTGTATAGTACCGGCATAGAACAAGTAGATTCTAATAGATGGAACTGTAAAGTACTGGCATGGATCAAGTAGATTCTAGTACATTGAACTGTAAAGTGCCGGCATAGAACAAGTAGATTCTAGTACATCGAACTGTAAAGTTCTGGCATGGATCAAGTAGATTATTGTATATCGAACTGTAAAGTACTGGCATAGAACAAGTAGATTCTAGTACATCGAACTGTAATGTTCTGGCATAGATCAAGTAGATTTTTGTATATCGAACTGTAAAGTACTGGCATAGAACAAGTAGATTCTAGCACATCGAACTGTAAAGTTCTAACATGGATCAAGTATATCCTGGTATATCGAACTGTAAAGTACTGGCATGGATCAAGTAGATTCTAGTAGCTGGAACTGTAAGCTGTTGGCACGGATCAAGTAGATTCTAGTACAGCGAACTGTAAAGTGCTTGCGTGGATCAGGTAGATTCTAATATTTCGAACTGTAAAGTACTGGCATAGAACAAGTAGATTCTAGTAGATGAAACTGTAAGGTACTGGAAGAGAACAAGTAGATTCTAGAAGATGGAACTGTAAAGTACTGGCATAGAACATGTAGATTCTAGTACATGGAATTGTAAAGTATTGGCATGGATCAAGTAGATTCTAGTATATCGAACTGTAAAGTATTGGCATGAATCCGGTACATCGAGCTGTAAAGCAGTTGCATGAATCAACTTGATTTTAGTACGGCATATCGAACAGTAAAGTATTGCATTGAATCAGCTTGATTGTAGTACATCTAAGTGTAAAGCACTGACATGAATTAATTGGATATAAGTATATCGAACTGTAAGGTATTGGCATGGATACAGTAGATATTAGTATATCGAAATTTAAAGTATTTACATGAATCAAGTAGACATTAGTATAGCGAACTGTAAAGTATTGACATTAATCAAATAGATTTTAGTTCGTTATATGCTCATTTTGCGAAAGTGGACTTCAGTTTAGATTACATTTCGAACACAAATCACAATCCAAAGGATAACTTACTACATAACAGAACGAAATGAATTTGATATTCCGAAACAAACAATATTGAATCATGCGTCTTTTTGAGAGTTTCAATGAAAAGAATTTCATATTTTCCCACCTTAGGATTCCAAACTAACAATTACAGAACAGAAACACATGTTCCTCCATCAGGGCCAGTCCCTCCAGCCACATGTTCATCGTACGAAATTTACCCAGCTGATAAATCCAGTCCATCACGACTAGAAATGACCCACCACCCTATTCCAGACCAACTGGAAACGTTATTGCAATGCGCAGTCATCAACAATGTGAATCTTAATTTCAGTTTTAAGTACATCAGAACGAGTTTTCGGTTTGAAGCGATAACTGAGCTACCAAGTTCAAAGGTAACTGGGCGGTACTGTATGCGCATGAATACTGTTACTGTGTGAATTTATTTAACAATGCTTGCGTATTTACTTTAGAATATAGCATAAATTCAGTTAGTTTGTTTCTTGTACTGTTCGTTTTGTTACTCAGCCTTAGGGAGAAAAGCAAAATAATTATATAATGAAAAGGTTAAACCACTTGAATAGGAATATATGAACTCTTTCTTTCTGAGCTATATTGCACTCCTAACGTTTGTGCAGTATAGCTCAGATAAACTCGTTCATATTTTCTCATACAAATGTGTACATATCCAGCTGTACAGCATTGCCGTGAATCAGTTAATTTTAGCATATGAACCGTAAATTATAGGCATGAATCAAGTAGATTTTAGTATAATGATCTGTACAATATTGTCATAAATCTAGTAGATTTTAGTATATCCAACTGTAAAGTATATACACTAAAAAAGTAGAGTTTAGATTTCAGACTCGCTCGAAATATTAGGATGCATTATATGAAGATTGTTAATTTAATGCATAGTGTCAGGCCCATTATACATAGTGCCAGAACCATGCTGCATAGTGTCAGACCTAGGGTTTGGCTCTATGTCTGCCGTCATTTAAAGAATACATAACCAGTACATGAGAATTACATTAAAGATAAATATTGCAAGAGGTGAAAAATAGACCATAAGTTGATGCAAGAAAGAATTAAACTCCTGTAACTTAAAATAGGTGGTTATGATTATACCTCTCTTTAGACGACAGTAAGCGTCCATTTCCCTGGATAATTATTTAATAAATTACAAGCAATATACATCGTTGCTATTTTCTGATGTAAATATACATATACACTGCAATTATTAATTGAAAGGAACCCGTGGGATAGGCCAGTAACCAGTCTCTTTTCTCATTAGTAATTGTTTTAGCTGTCTGCACCTGTTTACCGTGGTTTCACGTGCAAGACGTAGCTTCACAAAAAAGGTGAAAATCACAACCGTTTGTACGGAAGTGTGCATAAACATGACCTCTCTTTAGAATGTATAAAACATGTTTGGTAGCTAAACAACTCCTGTAATTAAGAAACCTACAAGACAACTATCGGTAAAGAAATTTGTACTAGAAACACAAAGTATAAGCATTCTTTTTTCACTGCATAAACAGACCAAAACTCTGATATAATTAATTTCGACCTGACCTTAACAATATGGGGAGAGAGGAAAATAAATGTTGGTGGTATCGTTATAGTCATATTATTAATATTAAACCGTCATCAGTGTGCATGTCAATTGTTAAGTGTACATATAAACTGTTAAATGTGCATAGAAACTGTCATAAGTGTGCATGTCAATTGAGAAGTGTGCATATAAGCTGTTATTTAGTGTGTATGTAACCTGTCATAAGTGTGCCTGTCAATTGGTAAGTGTGCATGTAAACTGTCACAAGTGTGCCTGTCAATTGTTAAGTGTGCATGTAAGCTGTTATTAAGTGGGCATGTAAACTGTCAAAATTTAGCTAAAATAACACTAAGAACTCCTCAAGATAATATTCGCATGGAGAAATTCCATCGTCATCATCATCATCATCATCATCATCAATAGGGGTAGAGTCTGGGTTGGACTCCGGGTTTTCAGGTGGTTGTGACTGTGCTGTGTCGGTTATTTGATCTCTTCACATAATGTGTTTTGTTTAATTAGGACCTTTAAACCGATTCATTACTCGATGCTCATGTCCTTATGTGGGAAAGTGAATCATGTCCTTATGTGGGAAAGTGAATCATGTCCTTGTGTGGGAAAGTGAATCATGTCCTTATGTGGGAAAGTGAATCATGTCCTTATGTGGGAAAGTGAATCATGTCTTTTTAATACAAATATATACTTCCCACGAACCTTCTAAACTTCCTTCTTTCTTGAATGTTCTTGTTTTCTTAGCAATTTTCGCCGTTGTTTGATCATTATTGATATCAATTATGTAAAAACGTTTTAGGGATTTCAGCGTAAACCTTGATTTCGTAATTTCGTAATGTTCGTGATCGTTCACAAATTTTGCCAGAAATGCCCTATCTTTCTGTTGCAAGAATCCTACACGATGGCTTGCATTCATATCATTTATAATTTAGTCCACACCCAAATCATGGTTGAGTTATAAAACACATTCATCAGTATTGTCTCAGTCTTTATCTCCCTTTCCTTTCCCTTTTTCACCCTTGACTTTAAATTATTTCGCTCCCATGCCCTGGTTCGAGCACCCCGCAAATTCTAATACTTTGTGAACGAAAAGATTGTTCAAAGATGTCAAGTTGACCTTCAAGGAGTTCAATTTTCTCATCATTGCCTTTGAACTTCTTCTCCGATCGACAGTATTAATATTTGGGTCTCGATTTCAACTTGACTGACTGCTTTAGCTATAGTCGACCCTGTTTGTCGTTTCTAAGCCATATAAAATCATCGGTAATGAACTCGACGGTCGCCATATTGCCTGTATTGCTAGTTATTGTGCCATTCAGATGCAACCGATATAACTGGGGTGAAATCGGGTTTCATTCACTGATGCCTCGAGAGGACTCAAGTGCAAGTATATTTTTGCCTGCTTGATTATTTGAACTGCACCTCCTTTTCAATCTGATTAAAATCAGATCTCCACTGTTATACATGAGGATCTGACAGCGACCGCTTAGGGGTCACGTTTTGGTAACCTGTTTTTACAATAAGCGCTAATTTTATCAGCCAATCAGATAAACTCTTGTATCGTCGCGTTTGGAGACTAAATAGTGTGGATAAGAGCACGAATGTGTACCGAATGATTTGATTCACTTTCAGATTTTTGAAAGCTTCTTTTCCATTGGCTAATTCAAAGGTCACCAGAACATAACCCCTAAGCGGTTGTGTGTGTGTGTGTGTGTTTGTGAGAGAGAGAGAGAGAGAGAGAGAGAGAGAGAGAGAGAGAGAGAGAGAGAGAGATCTTCACGTAGGACAGAGGAGATATGATTTTAATCAGATTGCCTCCTTTTGCGGTGTGCCTTTTTACTAGGCATGAATGGCTTTGAGGAAACAAAAAAATGGGCTAAAAACAGATACAATCACAATCCGTAATAGAATAATCATTTGATATTTGCGGATAAATTAATGTTCTCATAGTGAGCATATCCATATAAAAATCTCATACAATTTTCACTAATGCCTTCCAGCTAGTGACTATCCACTGAAAACTTCAACAGCCATTGTGTCGCATTATATCAGTCTCACTGTTTCATGTTCTTTATATAAATAACAGTGTCAGAACTTCATGTTCGTTGATGAACCGTATATTCTCAAATGTTGCATTACCATTAAAATTTCATTGATTCATGTTTCATACGTGAATGTCATAGCCTCATGATTTTAATATCTCAACATAGATTCCAAATTTTATTAAATAAATAGAGCAGTTTTACATGTCAAAGAGAATATAACGGTTTTACATGTCAAGAGAATCAAACAGTTTTACATGTAAAGCGAATAGAACAGTTTTATATGTAAAGCGAATAGAACAGTTTTACATGTAAAGAGAATAGAACAATTTTGTATGTCAGAGAGAATAGAACAGTTTTACATATAAAGAGAATAGAATATATATCTGCCTTTTTAGTGTAATAGATAAAAAGACACGTTTCACGAGTGAAGTGGAAACATTGTATTGTCAATAATTTGAGGACGATGCCTTTTTACAAATTTAGCCCCTACATATAATACTTCAAATTATGTATTTTGTCACATGAATGACTTTTTTCACATGAAAATGAAGAGATTTGTATTTTCGTTAGCATAGTTTCAACGTGGATTGCTACAGTGAGTATTGCCGTGGAGGGATATTGTAAGACATCACAAAGCGGTCTTATCCGACAAACGTGACATGTTTTCTCTTGGCAAGTTTGCAGCCTAATTCGGTAACAGATGCTGCACCCAAATTTCGCTTATCGCTTAATTTCTGTTTGCACTCAACACTCATCTGTCATCGATTTCTTCATCGTTTTCAAACATGGCTATGATTGTGATGCAAAATCGCTGCTTATATAATTTTGCTTCGATATTTAATCAAGACTTTTTCCCCTAAAAATGTGCCGTTTGTTGTACATTGTAACAGGTTATGTATAGGTTATATTGAGTTTCGAATAGAAACAGGCCGTGAAAGTTCAATCTAATAACCTTCACAATTCATGTGAAAAACTTTGTTATAAAATTAGATTAATAATTGAAGTCTACTTGTTCCCGCTTGGAATTAGTGTCTAGGCTGTGGCGATTAAAGTGGTGTGGATCTTGTGTCTGGGCTGTCACGATTAAAGTGGTGTGGGATTTGTTTCTAGGCTGTGGCGATTAAAGTGGTGTTGCCACTGTGGGAATATCAAGTTTATCCCACTTATACATTTCAGTATCTCATTATGAAACATATAATACAATTTCATGTATGTAATATTAACATAATATTACAATCTGTTTGTTATATGCACAATCTAATGGGCTAAATCAACTGCGTCACGTGTACAAGTACTTCTCTGTGTTTCATCTGAATTCAGCACGTTATTTATATTTGTATTTCAGGTTTTTAGTGAGAACTTATGAAATATGAAAATTATTTCGAAAATCAGTTTCTATATTCACACTTAAGTCTGTCTGTCTGTCTGTCTCTGTCTCTGTCTCTCTCTGTCTCTCTCTGTCTCTCTCTCTCTCTCTCTCTCTATATATATATATATATATATATATATGAACTTTGTGATTTTATCATTAGAGCTAATCGAAACATCGTCGAAGCGTGCGTAGATATTGGGAAAATTTTGAGATATTGAGACAGGTATCAAGGGAAAAATTAAAACTGGAGAGGCAGCCATAATAGGTAAGAAGGGAATTTGAGAAAAGGAGGATAGATTTAAGAAATCAAGTAGAAATTGTTTAGTTTGGTGTTTTACGGCATAGCAACACCAGTAGGTTCTTCAGTCCTTGGGTAATTTAAATTCTTTGCCCAAGGTAAGGTACACTAAGGTAACCTATCCAAACGTAGGATTCGAAAGCGCACTCTTTCCGTCGCGATTACGGTACGCTAACAACTGTGCCACCGCAGCTCTGATAAAGAAAGTAGTCAATTTGAGAAAGCATAAAATTAGAAATGAAACATGTAAAGTTAGAATCGGAGAGAGAGAGAGAGAGAGAGAGAGAGAGAGAGAGAGAGAGAGAAGTGTAATTATGTAATCAGATGCTAAGAAATTATTTGAACATGTCTCCAGCTAGGAATCTAGGATGTCCTAAATTGCCCCATTTTGATGACGATAATTGATTGGTAGCTTCATACTTAATCAGCTGTAAATAAGGGTACTGACAATTCTAGTTAGAAGAAGTTATTAATGCAGTGGAAAGGACCGTTCGAGATTTAACGATATTACTTCGGTAGGATGGATTATTGGATAGATAATGACAGAAAATTGACAACATTTCACGCCAGCGTGCTGAAAGGTGCTGAGAGAGAGAGAGAGAGAGAGAGAGAGAGAGAGAGAGAGAGAGAGAGAGAGAGAGAGAGTGTATCCTAGGAGTGGAAATGGATGTGGTGAAGGAGGGTGATTAGATTATCGTCGCCACAGCTAGCCCATCAACCCACTTATGATTAAGAGATCGGGCAACCAAAGCAAGTGTTTTTGTTTTGGGGTCAGTGCCAAGAAAAGACATAAAGCACCCTAAAAAAATCTGATGAGTTCTCAAATCTTAAAGTTGTCTGAGTTAGGTAAGTCGTCTGTATTGAGTGTGACCAAGATAGACCGATATTAACGAAGAGACAAAGACCAGTTATGAGATGACATTTATTTACCTTGTATATGTGTATGGTAATGAATTTAGCGTTGCTCTACCATGTACTTTCTACGTCCCTAGGTAAATAAATTACAATAAACAAATACTTACTACAGTTAGTCTACGCATGCACCAAATATGGGTATTTCAATCACATGCTGAATTCAGATGAATTATTATGAAGTCTTTTCCACACGTTGCCCATTTAACGATACACTTGAACGTGTACATGTAACAAAAATGGAATATACTATTATGTTAACATATATGAACTTGTCGTGTTCACATAGATATGACACTGATATGTTCATTGAATGAAATTGTCAGCATCCGACTATAATAAGGCGAACAGAAGGAACGATCTTGTATACATTCATTTTCCGTCTTCCGAAAGATTCCTTGAGAACTTCATTCAGGACCGACATAAGTTTATAAATATGTGAATTGAACTCTCAGAAGCAGATTCGGCCCGATACCACGGGTTCCAACCGATATCCTATGGATTCGGCTAAGAAATATGCACGATTGAACTGTGTAATACATGCACCACAAACTAACACTTGTTTTAGTACGAAGGCCGCTGTACACGGTGTGTATGCATACATAGAACAGACCTGCTTAAACACTTAAGCGCTTCTCTATTAAGAATGTTTTCTTAGAATTAAACGATAACAAAGTTCCAACATACTTATCTATAACAAGAATAATCACACGAATTATAAACAGCTAGAACGCTTATCCTCGTGTAAAATAAACTACATACATAATTTGGCTCCAACTTGTTAATTCTGATTTAAACCCCCCAACCCCCCATGACTGTAACCTGAATCAGATTATATCAAATGTGATTGCATTGTAATGGAAATTTAAGATAAATACC
>JAECUM010043124.1:0-35277 GCA_016617855.1 Megalonaias nervosa
CCACAATAATTATATCCGGGTAAATGTTTCTCACCGGGGTATTTAGCCCATGGAGTTCCTGGTAATTTTTCTAACGAAGCAGCGATATCACCCCCACCTGTCTTTGTTGGAATAAACTTATATTTCTTGGTACCACATTTCACACACTTGCCTGTAAGTGCACGTCTTTTATTTCTTGTTGTTATTGTTGTTAATTCAGTAGTATCGGTAGGTGCTCTGCATCGAGCACAATATAGACTCATATTATTTATTATATGGATATAATTGACTTTTCTGCGACACGAAAACAAGAACCAGTAAAGCACCATCCAGCGCTTCCGAATTCTATCAGAATGATTATAATAGGCCCATCTGGAAGTGGGAAGACGCAATTATTGCTCAATCTAATAATGCGATGGCTGAAGTGGGATAAATTATATTTAGTGGCGCCATCTGTAGATGATCAGAGATGTTACGAAGTACTTAAAGATTTTAATGAAAACGCAAAATCGTTACATGAAGACAATATCATAAACTTTATTACTGATATTGATGAAGCGCCATCCGTAGATGATCTGGATGGATTCATTAATAATTTAGTAGTGTATGATGATGTTATGCTGGACAAACAATCCAATCCAGCTAGAATATTTTCTCGAGGTAGACGTAAAAACACAGACGTGATTTATGTTACCCAGAGATATACACAAATTCCAAAAGTAATCAGAGACAGCTGTAACATTTTAGTTGTGTTTAATGGCGTAGATAATCATAAGCTGCAAAATATTTATTATACTTGGTGTTCTGGGGACATGAACATAAACAAATTTAAAAATTTCTTTTCAAAAGCACAAGCTGCTCCCTTTGGTTTTGTAACAATAAATTTACATGATCCTAGGTCAAGATATCGTAATGGACTTGATACAATTTTTGGATAAAAACCATAGCAGCAGAAAGGGTGGACGACAAAAATTAAGTGACCAGCACGTGAAAAAATCAGAAAAAATCTGGTCAATTAGAGAAGTTTTTATTATTAAGACAAAAACTTTTTTTTCAACCTTCGTAAGAACCCTTAATTTCAAAAAATAAGGTCTCTACAGTTAAGCCAAAAAAGTTGTAGGGTCCACCCTCTCTGCTGCTTAAGCAATACCCTTAGTTTTACTTCTTGTCTTGTAGTTTTACGCCATTTTTCTTATGATGATATTGTTAAACATGACATAACAAACCCCTGTGGGGGTAACATATCCATATTCAGACAGCCGAGATAATTTTTCCTCAATTTCCTTTCGCAAGTCGAGTTAAAAAATGGCCGCCAAGAAATGTTCATTCAAAACAAAATATTCCAGAAGGCGGGATTAAAAACGTTTTCCCACGATCCCAGCCAGTCAGTAAAGAGGATCGTGCACAATAATTTCATGGGCTTATTTGGACCAATCAGAATCACATAAAGTGATATGTTCACACGTATAATATCAAAAATATGAAACTGCACACACTGTAGGCGAAGTGTACTGGCTATGTGATAAAGGACTATCTGGGATTTAATTCTACAGCCTGGTAGGTAACTGGAAGCGGTAAAAAAGATGTCAAAGTCTCACAAGATGTTGTCAGGGTGTACATTGAAAAGACATGTGGTATTGTAGAGTTACCTGCCAGCACAACAATTTGATGTTTCAACACTCACAAGGTGCACAAATCCAGTTCTATTCCTTGGCAAGGTTGGGTCACATAAAGCGTTGTACAAATATGTGATGACCTTGGATGAGGTAGCCCAGCCATTACAAGGAAGCGGCACCCATGTTAACAAAGAAGGCTTCCAATTATGCTGATATTTTGGGATGCATATACAAATGGGGACCACTAATGTTAATGGGTGCCATGTCGCAGCTCTTGGCCAGGCGCAACATGCAGGTAGGCAGGGAAGCAAGGGGTAGGTGGATGGGTGTTGAATGTGTACCGGGCATTATGGAGAATTTCAATAATCAGGGCTATAAGGGACCCAAACTTCCGGGAAACCATCTGTGCCATCGATCTTTACTTTACATCATATTTTATATCTTTTTGTTTACTCTCACACTTTGTATGCTGTGGAAAGGGGAGAGAGACAAAAGCAGAAAGAAAGATAAATATATTAGTCACATTACATAATATCTTATACATTTTATGCCATACAGTGTCTGTGTTTGTGTGTTAAGATCAATAACAGTAACTAAAGGTCATGATTTAAATATATGGCAAGTGCTGAATATTTCCATACATTTAAGCTGAGATGTTACGTGTGTCTGAGACAGCATTATTATTCAGTTGACAAAAATTTGATACCTTTCAGGCTTACGAACTAGAATACTGCACCCGATACTTTGATTTTAAATTCCCACTTACATACTTGTATAGGCCGATCCTAAGACTAGAACACACGTGGTCAGAGGTGAAATGACATTGATCGGTAAAGGCAAGCACTATAGACCGCCTGGTATTCGCGGGTAAATGGACAGAAAGTCACCAATACACAAAGGACACAAAGTCACAGGACATAAAGTCAGATTCTTTAAATATTACTATTAATGATTAAAATAAATTGATGACCTCACGGTAATAGGGAAATATTTAGCAATTGATGTCTCAAAGGCTAATTGCAAAACAAACATATGACACTAACGCCATGGAGGTTGATTGAAAGCTTCTGTTTGACAGGAAAATTGTAAAACAAATACATAATTCTGAGATCAATTAGGTTTTGTTTTCATGGTTTCTTGTTTGGCTTGAAAAACTCATGACAACATTATACAAGTAAAGTTTCAGTTTCAATCTTTAATTACCTTCACAACAAGTATGTAAATAAAATGAAACCCTTTTTAAAAGAATATACAAGTTAAATGTAGGTTTCGATCTCTGATTAGATTTTTAGATATGCATGTAAATGAAATGAACAGTTTTTGGTGCTAAGTGGCTTTACTTTCCAAGGCTTTAAATAGCGGGATATGGATATAAAAATCACCAATGTTTGATTGAAGAGAATATAGAAATCGATTTTGTCAAAGAAATCATTTCAGTATAGAAACCATCACAAGCAACAATGATGATTCTGGTGGACACAACCTTCGGGGTATATCTTTGAATGTAAATGGGAGAAAAGGTACAGATCAAAAGAATTCATGAAAAACTATGACGTACTATACCTACATGAAACACATAACTTAGATGCTAAGCAGATAAAACAATTAGTGGAAGTTTTGTATGCGTTATTGTAAATAACAGTATTAAATCAGGAAGATAAGGTTTAGCTATTTGACTAAATGAGACGCTTTAAATTACAGTGGTCAAGTAAAATAAGAGACAAGAATTTTAACGGAAGGATTAACCACATAGAAATTAAAACACACACACACACACACACACATATATATATGAAAATGAAAAATCAGTGCTGGGGACAAGGGACGTGGAAACAGTAATACGATACAGGCTGATGAATACAAAAACGTGATTACTAAAATACTGAATATTTTTCGAAAGAAAATAGAAACAGTTTGTGAATGGCAGGATTATTAAAGGAAATTAATAAAAACTACAAAAAGATAATGTAACAATAGAGAAAGAAAGGGGAGGAAATAGGTGTTATCATATTATAAATAGTCAAGAATATAGTGATGAAGAAGAAAGAAACACCAAAACCAGATTTTGAATTGCTACAAGATTATAAACTAAAAGGTATACCAATTAGGGGGAAATTCTCAACAATATACAACAAAGCAAAAGGAATATACAAAAGGGAGGAAATAAAAAGGGGAACAACAAGTGTATGAATTCTTTAGATGTAAACGGGGTAATATTGTAACGTGTCAAGGGTCAAGGCAAATAAAATGGAATAGATGGACATCTGAAGCCTTTTACAGTTACTAGATCTCTCCAGTGTATTGTAGTGTTAAGACATGGTGTGTTCACCACAAAAGTTCTTATTTAGTTTATAAAAGCACAAAACAAAACAAATATAGTCAACACAGTTTATTATATGACTTCCAGGCTTGTGTGTGTTTTCTCAGAAAATTTAGTGCTCAAAATGGTGAAATATAATATTTGCAAATATGCAGAACAGATGTTTGATAAAGCATGTTGAAATAACAACAATAGTTTAGTGGTAAATTGCATGTGAAAATCAGCATAAATGTTCCATTTGTCCTGATTCACATAATCTCTAACTCAGATGATCCCAATTCCCAAACTAATCTTGCAGAGAAAAGTAAGTTAATAGTTCTCAAAATTTGTTCATATGACGTACCGAAGTGGTAATGACTTTGTGCATGCAATCAAGGTTTGGAACCAGACCCGGGTTTGTGTTTTATTGTCCAATGGTAAATATGGTAGAGGCACAGTCTGGAACCGGATGTTAATAGCATGTCGCGCTTGTTGGCTGAGACACAGTTTGTCGTTTTGATCGACACAGTCTGGAACCGGATGTCACTAGTGTGTCGCGTGGGTTGAATGTGACAATGTGTGTCGTTTGTAGCAACAAAGTGTGTCGTTGTGTCGGGTATATTATTTCGACATCTAAATGACGCAACCACTACAAAATGGATGGAAATTTGTGATTTCAAAATGATACATGTAACTGAGTAGGAAATTCGGTAATGCCAATCGGAATACTAAATTTCCAGTGGATAGCAGACGGCAGTGTTGATGACGACACAGTGACAGTGTCATCAGCTAAATCCTTCTATGGGAACCTTTATCTGATATAACTAGGAAATAAACGTTGAAACAACTTCAGAGAAACATTATAGTCATTATGAGGACTAAATTTAATGTATCGGTAGTGATTAGTCTACCTTGCTATTGTACTGATGCTTGAAATTATTACAAGAGACTTTTTGTTCTGTTTGCCTAGTGTCGAGACCTTTACTGGAGTCCAGTAGAACCACAACTGCCAAAACGGCGGATCTCACCGCTATTTATAGGTTTTGGGAACACACTCGGGGAAATTCATGACAAAGTTTTCACGAATATTACTAAATATGGAAGAATTCGGAGTAGTAAAAATGGCACCCGATTTTATACGACAAAAATAGCAATTATTTCACAATAAATTATACAAAGATTCAACATTGATGATGAACAGTTTCATCACACTGGTGACGAAAAATTATGAACTTACATGAGTATTACCTTAATCCTGGAGAAAAATGGATACAGTTGTCTATTTCTCGCTCAGAATAGAAGGAAAGTGAAAACAGTTTACAATCGTATCATGTACACACTGGGCTTTAAAAACCTTTCTCCAGATGATGATTATTTAAACAAATAATTTTTATATGATTTGCATATTGTATCAAATTGTTTTTTTTTGTACAAGGGTCATATATCAAAAACTGTTACTACAGTTAGTATTGTTTGCGTTGGAAACAGAGGTACAACTTTCCAACATGAAGGGAATGTAAACAATAAAAGGAGATTATAAATTATCCCAAACATTAATAATCTGTGCAAATGCACTTTATACGAATATAAGTTGACAGTTTGTTAGGATTGTTTCAATATTAAATGAACAAAATGATATAATACATGAGACATTATAAATATTATTAAGAAATATACACTAAACAACGTATTAAACAAGAGAATTTTGAGGAATTCTGTAACAATATCAATTTTATTATAAAAGAAATTACTCAGCACTCAATAAATACATGTGAAAAAAACTATTACAAATATTGAAATATAAACAGCAATTCAGCAGTTACACAAAGGCAAATCCCCAGTATTTGGCAGACTTAGTCTGACTTCTATCATACTTTTCAACCACTCCTAACACCAATTTTAGAATACGTCTTTAATAATATTCCTCTGCATAATGATGGTGTTGCTTGGATATAAAGCCATTTCTCAATGCAAGATCGGCTATATAAGGCGGGTAGTATAGCTGGTGGAGGAAGAACCCGGGAAAACACCAATAAGAATCACCGACCCATGGAAAGCTACTGACATCTTTCCCACATATCCACAATGGCCAAACCTAAAACTTGAACCCACATGGACAAAAGTGAGATGGCCGTGATCGGTAAATGCGAGAAGGCATTATCACCATCATATATAAAGGGAAAGGGGTGGAAATGAATATACGGAATTGGAGACCTATATCCCTTTTTTTTTTTTTTTTTAAAAAAAACTGACTACAATGTTCTCAGCAAGATTTTGACCAAGAGAGTCAAAAACTGTATGAGCAGCATATTTAATACAAATAAAAGTTGTGGGTGGGTGGGTGGAAGAAATATATTAAACAATACTTTAACCATGACAAGTGTAATCGAATGTTTGGAAACGAGGTGAGAAAAGGGGACATCAATTCTACACAATCGGATAGAACATAGTTACATTGGCATAGTATTATCAAAATATGGATTTGGAAAAATGCTATGCAACTGGGTAAAATAGATAAAAATATCAATTTTGAGGTTTTAATAAACGGAGCAAAACCTGACAAATTTAATATAGAATGTTTAATGAGACGGGTTGTTCCCTATCAGTGCTTCTATACATTATAAATATAGAAGTACTAAGTACAAAAATCCAAAAGAACAAAAATCAGGGTTCCCACGCTACCGGGAAATCGGGAAAAAGTCGGGAGAAATGATATATATATTTTCCTGACCGGGAAAAGTCCTTGAATTTTTCAAATATTGATACAAGTCGGGAAATAACCGGGAATTTTTATGTCGCCAAATGATGACAGAATAAATACATAATTAAGTTGTAATTAAACTGATCTTGAATTAAAATTTTCGAGTTCTTACAGTACCGGATATTTCGAAGGTTGCAGTATGGATCATTTAGGTGCTTGCCCTAACATATATGTTTGGTCAATCCAGGCACTCGGTCGATTGGATTTATCTGTTAGACTGGTTGTTCAACAGACCATTCCATATCGGTATCTTTTTATTGTGTAAAATATCTGAAGACCAGTCTAGCATCTCAACATGCCGGCATCATGACTGCGATACGTGTTAAGGTAAGTTTATGAGATAAATGAAACAGCTCTGCACTGTTCGTTTTGATGTATAAAATTACCGAAAATGACTTGTTAAAGCTTATAATTTGGTGCTTAGCAAAGGGAATGCGGCATTAACCATTATTGTCAGTAGTAACCTTGGACACAGCTACTGAGTAGCCTTTGCGGTGAATGTTACTTGGCCCTGTCAGAACATTGCTAAATATGTAGAAATCTGCCAAGTTATTGGTTGACGAAAATGAAATACTGTATCAACTGATAATCTCATTTTGTTGGACCAATTAGAGGGCAGCATTCCATTCAGTGCATTTCAGTTGCATATTAAGTGGACACATTCGTAGACTAGTTGGGCGGCAACGTTGGATAATATATAGGTAGTGTAGTTCATCAAATTGATGTAGGTCTCCAGTGTTGAATGTCCAAGGTAAACATTGGCGCTAAATTGTTATTCCGTTTGAGGTGTAGCTTGAAATATCTGCATCGATTCTTAAATAGTTTGCAGTCCCTGTGAGTAATCAGTAGACGTTTGGGGGCTGCTTTATCGGATTACAAGCAGACACAAGTGGAGCTCTCAGACAATTCAGTCTCTTAAGATGGTATATACATTTGAACGGGTTTTTGTCAGTTTTAATCAACACTTTTATAATTAAGTCTTTTTCTTTTTCAAGTGATGAATTTTAACCAAATCCACTAAAGGTGCTTAGGATATTTGAAAAATATACTCGTTTTTCGGGGGGGGGGGTCGTTTTTTTATTTTTATTGGCACAGATTAATGCAGGATTAAAACTTGATTTTGTATAAGATACATTTTGTAAAGCAAATAAAATTATGTAAAAATAATCAATAATTTGGTAGTTTCATTCTGATTTTGGGGAACCAAATGTATGTAGATATCTCTGTTACAAATTGTACATGTTAAAGAATTCATTTGTTTTCAGATCATGCCTGGGTGTAAATTTCAAGACCAGTGGCTGACTGATGATGGATTCAAGTCCTGGATTAGAAAGGATAAAAGTAACTCACATGCAGCATTGTGCCAACTGTGTAACAAGTCCATTGATTTAACATCAATGGGTAAGACTGCTCTGACTTCTCATTCAAAAGGAAAGAAACATAAGGAGGCAGACAAGTTACGTTCAGAAGGAAACATCCAAGTCTTCATGCGTCCACCTCAGATTCACACCACTATGCCAGCCACCACATTTGCTGTGACAGCAACCATACCTCAGATACTACAATGTCACCATCACAGTCTACAGTATCACTTTCATCATATATCACTAAATCTGAGACTCTTAATGCGGAAGTGTGGTGGTGTTTAAAAACTGTAGCTTCTAATTATTCATTTTCATCAAATGAAGAAACATCATACATGTTTCAGCGGATGTTTCCAGACTCTGTCATTGCCAAGAGTATGAGTTGTGGAGAGACAAAAACTATGTATATCACATGTTTTGGAATTGCACCATGCTTAAGTGCTTGTTTGGAAATGAAAGTAAAAGATGAACCATTTGTGATGCTTTTTGATGAGTCCTTGAACAGAGAATTACAGAAAAAACAATTGGATATTTTACTTCGATTCTGGGAGAGTGATCATGTGCAATGCAGGTATTACACATCAGATTTTCTAGGTCATGCAGCAGCTGTTGATCTTGTGCAGAGTTTTGAGAAAAGTGTGGAGAATAAAATTGGATTTAAGAATCTAATCCAATTGTCAATGGACGGACCTAATGTTAACTGGGCAGCATTCAATAAATTGCAAAAGAAATTGGAGTTGGAATACTGCAGTAAACTGCTTAACATGGGCTCATGTGGCCTTCATACAATACACAATACATTCAGAGCTGGAATCTCTAAGACTGGGTGGGATGTATCCCATAAGCTATCAACACTGTACATGCTCTGGGATGATGTATCAGCTAGGAGAGATGACCATGAATCTGTCACCAAGCAGAATTTATATCCATTGCCTTTTTGTGCACACCGTTGGATAGAGAATGTGAAAGTTGTGAGCGTGCAATAGAAATCTACCCATATGTTAAGCAGTATGTAGAGAGTGTTGAGAAGAAAGAAAACAAAGATCCTGGAACTAAATCTTTCAATACAGTAAGGGAATGGATCAAAGATAAGTTTGCAATAGCAAAACTAGCATTCGTTGTGTCTGTAGCAAAACCTGTAGAAAACTTTTTGAAAGTGTACCAAACTGACAATCCTATGATACTTTTTCTTGCAAATGACTTGGAGGGTTTAATGAGAACAACAATGGAGAGATTTGTCAAACAGAGTGTATTGGAGACAGCATCCTCACCAAACAAACTCTGTAATGTTGATGTTACAGACAAAAAGAACCACAAAGGGTATCAGCATGTTGATACAGGATTTGTTGCAGATATGGAAGTAAAGAAGTTACTAGCAGAAAAAGAAGCAAATGAGAAGGCCATTCTTTCTTTTAGGACAGAGTGTAAAGAATTGGTTTGTACGTTTGTACATAAAATGAAAGAAAAGACCCCACTAGCCAACACCTTAGTTAGAAGTTTGTCATGTATTGATCCTACTCTGATATGCAAAGGCCAAGATCATTGTATAGATAAATTCAGAAGGGTACTGAACATTCTTCACTCATGTCAAAGAGTTGATATAAATGAGTGTGATCAAATAAAAGAGGAGAATAATAAATTTGTACAAGAGGCACAGCATCTGTCAGAGTTCAAGGAATTTAAAAAAACTGAAGACAGGGTAGATGAGCTGTTTTATAGCAGTATGACAGGCAAGGAGATGTACAGTAGGGTATGGAATGTAGTCCGTGTGCTTCTAATTTTGTAGCATGGTCAGGCTAGTGTAGAACGTGGATTTTCTGTGAACAAAGAAGTTAGTACACAAAATCTTTCCGAAAATAGCTTGATTGCACGTAGAGTAATAAAGGACCATATAAAGAGTGTTGGACGTTTGAAGAGATTAGTGGTGTCAAAGGAACTCCTACAGTCTGCCCAGAATGCTAGGCAAAAGTACCACACTCATTTAGAAGCTCAAAAGACAGAGAAGGAAAGAGAAAAGAAATGTATGAAGAGAAAACTCATGGAAGAAGAAGTTGGAACAGTGAGAAAAAAGATCAAAATGCTGGAATCGGAGATTAGGTTGTTGTTGACCGATGCAAACAAAGCTTCATATAAAGCTGAAGAATTACGTAGCTTTGCTCACATAACAAAAGCCAATACTCTGCGTAGAAGAGCAAAAGACAAATAGGAGGAACTAGAAGTTGTAAAGAAAGATTTAAATGAAAACGTGCATTTGCTTAATAACATGTAAGACTGTTTGGTTATAATCCCCAGCAGAGTTCTAGCTTGGTCAAGTTGAACATGAACTTGAAGGAATTGCTTTCTCATATAAAAGATGCATGCATGTTATCAAACATCATGTCTGTCAACATTTTACAGGGAATCACAATGAGCCAAAATGGGCGTATAACTTGATATTGAATTTTGCATATGTTGTAATACCATGCACATAGTTTTAAAGTGGTACTAATTACTTGAGAATTAAAAGCTTGAAAACAAAACTAGTTTCATTTGTTCATTCTGTTAGTTTTCCCATACCAACATAATGCAGTGCACTTTTAGTCTATACATTGAAATGGCTTAACATTAGAATTTTTATGATTTTCAGAAGTAATACCTGTTTCTTGTGAAAAGTTTGTGGTTTGGTACATGGTTATTTGTCTGATTTAGATATTATGGAAGAGTCTTGAAATAAAAACAGCTTTTAATTTGAATAATATACATTTTCTAAGCTGAAATGTTCTTTAATTCCATTTAGTATTGGTCATAAATGAACCTTGAAAAACTGAATTTCATCCTGGAAAAAAACCTGGAAATTGTTCTTTGAAAAAGCATGGGAACCATGAAAAATATAAAAGGAATAAAAATTCCAAACCTATTAAAAGAACTAAACACGATGCAACATGCAGATGGCTGCACCAACTTTATTTCTGGCGACTACTCTTTCAAGTATCTGGAAAAAGAATTTCGTGATTTTGGGAAAGCATCTGGATCAAAAGTAAATCCTGCAAAAACTGGAATTATGCTAATAGAAAATGGGGGGTGGGGTGGGGTGAACCACTCTGGACATCCCCCTGACCTAATAGAAACACAGGTCAAAGCTCCTAGAATTATATACTGGAAAAATTCCAATAAGTAGATATTAATACTAAGATGCTAGATATTATTAATATAGAAGTTATTAATTTTTCATATTGAGAGGTAAACTACGTTACCTCCCCAAAGATTATTTATATAAATTAAGGCGGAGGGGGTATTAAATGTTCCACGCATCTAATCTAAGAAAATAGTTAACATTCTGAATCGGATAAAAAAAAAAAAAAATGTATATTAATAAAAACTATGCTTGGACAGCAATCTATATTAACTATTTTTAATTTACAATGGAGTACAAACCTGAGATCTGTATAAAAAAATAACAAATTAACCAAATTCATAGAAGCACAGAGACAAATGAGATATATTAAAAACATAATTTTTCAATACAGGGTTCAATACGACTTCTGAGGTTGGGGAGGAAAATACTTATAACAATATAATTAAGGACATTATTAAAAACATACATGTTAAAACAGAATAGAGAAACTTGGAAGTAACTTGGGATATAGTATGAAGAAAGTGGGCGAATACAAGATCCTGGATATCTACGTGATGTGTGGGTGGATCGCAAATGAAGTAGCATTTAAAAGGCATATATAATACCTATATGCCCATTATATAACAAGGGATACACTCAAGGAAACACATCAGTTTAGACTGTAGACGTACATAAACTAAAATTGCAATAGTAAGAACATACATTAGGGGAGAAATTAGAAATGTTTCATAATCAGAATCCATTATATACAAGCCAGATAAAAAAAATTTATATGACGAAATAGTCTAATACATTGCAAATATTATAGTCAAAATGTGAGAAAGGGGGACGTGAACATATGCAAGTTTTAAAATTTTCAGCACAAGGGGGTCACCTCAAGGACTTTCAGTTTAACATAGCTGGGGGTGTAAGGGGTGTCCACACAAAAAATAGAATCTAAACTTTGTTGGTTTGAAGGTTACGAGTCTATTAGACACGCATTACACAAGACCAAGTCATGATGAAAGTGCATGCTAGAGGTAAATGAAGTTTGTCCACAGACTTGCAATACCGAAATTCAATTCCAGCCCAGCACCATAATCACAGTCTTCATAAAACAACTGTGAAGCTTGCCACAGCATGCAAAAACACGAAAGAGAAAACTTTGTCAATTCCTGATGCACTCAGCCAGATTCCTGATGTTTTTATGAACATCCGACTGAAAAGAGTGACAGCAGTGCGGAACAAATTATTCATTAATGTACTTTTGCATTAATAGTGACAACTACAACAATGTGATTATTTTGTTAGCACTATATATACTCTCTTGACAATATTAAAAAATAACACAAACGATATTTTGTTTATGTTATTATCTCAATGAAGAAGTTGCAATTAATTGTGTCATAGAAAACCAGCAACATTACAAAGACTTTCATTTTGTTACATTTTTCCTACATGTCTCTCATAATAGTGAAAATCTGAATTGTGACTTCTTGTCTTTTGACTTTCTGTTTGTGACTCTTTTTCCTGTGACTTTCTGACAAACATTCGTGAAAGAGAAGAGAGGGGCGGGATGGGAATATCTGTTACTCATATATATATTGCGAGCAGCTGATCATTTCAAATGAACGACATGTACAGACACTGAAAACTGACTATCGATGATACTACAATAAATATCCAAGCTTAATTCACAACGCGATTCATATAGTCCAGTACAATAAAACACATGGGCTTGTATCGTTGCTTACAATTTACGTGTCATACATATACTGTATTCGGTACATGTATGACTGATAGATAAGTTGTAAGCCGTGTCCCGAGATCCGATAGTATCCCCATTAATATTACAAGTGTAAAGTATAACTAGGCAAAGAAGGCGTAAAGAGTAATATGAACATCATATGGCACATTTCTAATGGTAATATGCTTCTTAATGATAAAGATTAAACTCATGCGGAGCACAAATTCCTTTGCCCCCACCCAAGGATGTCTAAGTTTGTTGACCTACATTTTGACGAAAGCTAAAAATGCAAAATGATAAATAAATAAATGAATACATTATTGCACTTCTCTGTAAGCAAATACGTCACTCTTCTTCAGCAATGGAACAGGCATATTAACTTACCATAATTCCCAAAAGAAAAATGAAATACACATTGAGAAATGAATTGAAGTGGCGCCATCTTTACTCTACCTTCGTTGAATTTTCCCACTGGGGGGCGCAAAAAAAGATATATGTATGATTTCTGTACTCCCGAAAAGTGTATATCTTTAAATATTATATACTTCTGCTAATTTATGAGGAACTTCTGAGACAAAGATATATACTCGTTTTCATGGAAAATAACGCAGCATGGCATTCAGTCTGACGAACCCTTTTACACTAGCTAGATATAGTTCCCTTAGCTTTAAAAGCAAAATTTATGGAAATTTGAGGCTTAATTCTTAGAAATGGAGTTTATTATTATTTTTCAGGCATGTGTTATTGTTCCTAAGCAAACACATTCCGGTTGAGAAAGGGAAAAAGTAGAGAAATTGTTGGTCAGACATAGAGAAATTGATCGTCAAACGTTAGGTCGCAATCCTCTTCTCGACACAATACACGCTTCGACCATATATATATATATATATATATATATATATATATATATATATATATATATATATATATATATATATATATATATATATAAAGAATACAAATCATATGGCAAATAACAGCCCTTTCAAGCGCACTGGATCCAGCAAGGGACCGCGTGCGTCAGGGATTGATTGAGATAAATGCAATAAACTGACGACGAACAGTGCAAAACTAGTATCTAACTAGCCTGAGCGCTTTCGACTCTTAATGAGTCTTTTTCAAAGGCATATACAAAACACAGACAAAACAAACAAATAGAACACAAAAACCGTTGTGTTTGCAAAACTCACTGATTCTATATGAATTAAACCTTTAAATGTATTATGTCTCAACCAGCCTATATCAGCTTGTTGCGGATACTGGAAAATATTTGTGTTAACCTAGAAATCGATGAGCCATAGCGACATCTATTACTTTGTGTACATTTATGTAAGCGCAAATTATATCCCGGATATTTTATTCTTAAAGTAGTAATTGAAGGCTACTAAGAAAATTTAGAAAAGTTTTGAAAAGAAAATGTGTCGGCTGCAAAGGATAATTCCACTTGTGCATGGCTGTCTTTTTCTAGTCGTCTTGGTTTAAACCGCTTGGTTTCAATGTTCTAAGGCGGCGTATCCAGTAAGATTCTTTTTCCTTCCTGTTTCGGAACTCCAGTTGGGGTTGTTAGCAATTGCGATAAGTGTTATATCACTGAAAGTGTGGCCAGGGGAGGAGAAGTGTTCTGCGACCGGGCCTCTGTACAGCTTCTTTGTCATCCAATCAGATCTATGAAGGTTGACCCTTTTGTGTAGCTTTTCAGTTTCTCCGACTTACTGAAGGCTACAGATCTTACATGTGATGAGATAAATTACATTCTCTGTTTTGCACGTTTTGTTTGGACTATGTATCATTAGTTTTTCTCTAGTCACCGTGCTAGTAAATGTCATGGTCTCTATCATATGTTGACAGTTTTTGCATCTTTTATCGCCAGAGGGGCCAGACTGACTTGAAACATGATATATATATATATATATATATATATATATATATATATATATATATATATATATATATATATATATATATATATATACGCTTAGTTTTGCATTTAATTCTGTCTTATGCATCTTCATGTTAAGTGTTGGATATTTCTTTACAAAAAGTATCTATAAATTTTTATTTGGATGCAAGTTTATTTAATTGATATATAATATTTAGAAACTGTTTTTTGGTCAGTCATGCACTTTCTCCGCTTAGGTGTGATTTCAGGCAAGTATATATAAATCGATTCCAACTGTAAACTGCACCGACAAAAGGTCGGCTGTCTCATCAAGTTTCGGCAGGTCTGGGTCGAGCTAAACAACTGAAAGAAGACGGCTGTACCTCCGTAGTTGGTTGGTTGCCTGGTTTTAACTGCACTGTTCCTGTGTGTGTGTATATATATATATATATATATATATATATATATATATATATATATATATATATATATATGTGTGTGTTTATACACTTTTTTACAAGTATATTTTGAAACGAAGTAAATGCAAGAATGTGCACTTCGATATGTTCACTCGTTACCGAGTTATGCACGTTTATATACCAGATTTTATTTTGTTCGCACCTGTACTGACATAAGTAAATATCATCTTCCGTTCAAAATCTCACACTAAGTGATGTCAGAAGTTAAACTGGTTGTACACATGGAGTTTTTACATAACAATACGGTGTGAATACTGATAAATGTACATGACGAGGTTATGACCTATCCAGCGAGATTTCTTGTTTATGTTTTCATTTGTAGTAGGCACCATTGACTTGTAGTTTTTTAAAATTCCCGGGAACTGGTAACACTGCAGTTTGTTGAGAATATTTCATTAAATGCGCCTGAGTGAATTTCGACCACAACGTTTTCTATACAAACATTATGCCCTAAAAATTGTAGCTAATATGTATACTGGTACTTTGCATTCAGTAACTTCATGCAGATTTATTATCTTTTACCTTAAAAGACTTACTTATATGCTGTAAATTATTTTTCCTAATAAGTCTTTTCAGTTATTTCATTAAAGTTTTAAAAAAATGTAGAAGACAATATATGGAGTAAATTATGTATTTGTCGACCATTCAATCCAAAGGTTTCACACAGGAGCTGTGACGGAGTAACCGTTGTTTTGCTCTAATTTTATTCATCAATACGTTAAGCTTTTAGTTAATATTCGTCGAAGATAGTATGCGTTTTGTTTTTTGTTTTTTTTTTTTTTTTTTGTTTTGTTTTTTTACATTTTCAGCATCCGGAAGGAACGAACATCCCACATATCTCAATTATGTAATATATTTGTAGTCCTTTCTCCTTCTCAGAGATTTATTAAAGGATGCCGATTTTAAGTTAGAAGAACCTGTGTCTTAACACTTCAAGCCTTTCGCCTAAACAAGATATATCTAACTTAACTTACACACCAATTTAAATTGCCAAAATACATCACTAATTTTAAAAGTAGAAAAGCTAAAAGTCATTTATAACACCAAATGTTATATTAGTTTAAGCAATTCTTACATTAACTCATTTGTATCAATCATTTTGTTACAGTTTTATCCACAACATTTATACGCTTTCATTTAAAGACAAGAACGAAATAGAAATAATATTGTCCGCTCTTTACATCCCAAACTATTCACTTTTGCCCGCAAATGAAAGATAGTAGGGCCACAGTCGTGTCAGATGGAGGAAAGAAAAACGAAGAATGTAATGCTAGGAGGGAGTCGCTTGTAAAAATATCTGCACGAGGAAAAAAAATAAAAAAATAAAAAAAATAAAAATGTGTGAAAAACAGAACATTCTCGCATAGTAGCATTACAAAATGTAAATGTGCAATTTTGTGTTACGTCGTCTTACCATCGTTGATCAATGTTTTTACGTACGGTACTCCATAAAGAATATACTGTATAACGGGCATATTTTATGCGCTGCTAATTTTGAGTTGTTCTGGGTCTTATGCAAAACCGAACCAAACCAAACCAAAATAAAGAAAACAAAACAATTTCACTTCTGTTACGAAAGTTTTATTGGAAAATAAAATTCCACATATAATCTGTGTTCATTTCTTGCAATTTTGTTGAAGAGGTGTGGGAAATATGGAGATTTGTAAAATCATGTCATTGAACCGCAATTCAGCCAACAGCGTCCATAGAGGATGATAACATCAGAAGCAAAGCAGACACACCAAATCACAAGATACTGACAAACTGCTGTTGTTTATAGCTTCTTTGTGACAAAGGAAAATATTGTTTTATTTCCTTTCACATCTATGTAAAGCAACTAAAGATAATAAAATTTCAAACAATTTTTATTGTATTATCAAATCTTTAGGATTATTTTACCATTTTTTTTTAACTTTGTAGAGACAAAAATATTACAAGTTCGTGAAATAGATGTACAAGGTGAAATACAACTGTATGAACAAGGTGAAATAAAAATGCAATGTTGTTACAGATATTTGCTTGATGCCATCGGTGTTCTAGAAATTGTTCCTTGTAATAAAAATTTAGGTCATGAGCGATAAAGCCTTAACCTCGTCAGAAGATCAAGTGCGGTAGCATTGGCTCTTGTCTCGCTATACTTTCGAATGATAATGTACAGTCCCTGTCGCAATGACGTCAAAAGCTGTGTCGTAAGATGGGCTAATTAGAAACAGTTGATGGTAGAAAACGAAGATGCATCATTCAAACGTTGCTTATTCAATGTTCATGG
This sequence comes from Megalonaias nervosa, assembly GCA_016617855.1. Taxonomy (NCBI): domain Eukaryota; kingdom Metazoa; phylum Mollusca; class Bivalvia; order Unionida; family Unionidae; genus Megalonaias; species Megalonaias nervosa. Next base: position 17,488 of record JAECUM010043124.1, read on the forward strand.
TGCGTTAATTTGTCAATTTCATGTCAGAAGTTTCAGTGGCGTAGAGCCCAACAACTGCGTTTGGGTGGTGGCGGCAGACAGACTCAGTGGGGGCTGGCACCGTCTCAAACGCTTATATATATATATATATACTATATATATATATATATATATATATATATATATATATATATATATATATATATATATATATATAGCGAGAGAGAGAGAGAGAGAGAGAGAGAGAGAGAGAGAGAGAGAGAGAAACAGACAGACATACAGACAGAGACACAGACAGACAGACATTACACTTTAGATTGTCTAGAAATCCGGGGTGGAGAGTCCAGTGATATGGATTGGATCTAAATTGATTGTAATATATTTGTTATCTTTGACAATTAACTAATTAGTTAGTTATGCTAAGTTTATAGAGGCAAGAGTACTCTCAGGCGAAAATACAATTTAATATTGGTTTTACATATTTTATATGTTTCAGAGATCCGAATAGGCCGGTGGACATTTCCAGATTCGCAAACGTTACATGGCCTAGATTTTGTGTTCGTGACCAGAAATACATAGATTTTCATGTCAACATGTCGGAACATTCTTTCGGAAGTCAGTGGTCTCCGGACAAGATGTCATTTCGGCAGAACGTGGTGCCCTCCATATTCGAAGCAGCAACGCAGCATGGACCCGGTTCAAATGTGCCACCGATTGTTGGGTGGAGGTAAATTGCACCAACTCCTTGTCCCTGATTACATTCAAGAATGCACTGTGGAGTATCATATACTGTAAACTTTGAGATTTGAAAGTAATTAAATGTTACCGATTTGGATTCCGTAGTCAAATTCGCGTAATAATTCTCTCACGATTTGCCTTTTTGGCGAGGCATAGTCTTTTTAGCTCTTGCGTGTTAAACGATGTAATCAGAGTTGAGTTGTAAAATCCTAAAATATGTTATGTTCATTTATAGTTTTGTATTTTACTTTTTCATCTTGGAAATCAGAATATCAGGTTCATGATTAAAACTGTGGAAGGATTAAACAAATAAGGCGAAGATATTTTTAGTTCAGACTTTCGTTTCTTCCAAAGATTTTGTCGTCACATAAAATTTATTCTTGTTTTTGCAGCTATCTATAAAAACATTGCCGTATGTTCATACAACAGGACCCGACATCTGTCAGTTCTGCAAATTAGTCCAGTCGTTTCACAAATTTAAACAAGATTAAATTAAAATATGTAACTTTAAATGGCTAATGTTTAAGGAGACTAGCTCAAAATACTTAAAGTTTTATTTTGAGTCCTTGATATCTTTCATTTTATTATTCTAAGAACATAACGAATCCATGGTGAAATAATTCGATTATCTGCAGCAAATTTTATTACCGAAAAGCAGTCTGGAGTATACAGAGTAAAGGCTGAATATCAGTCAGGGTATTAAACATTCTTAACTGTTTCTGTAAGGTAAGGAAATTATGAAAAATACTATACCAATCAAAATAAATGAATTCTGTAAGCGTATAAAATGACTGCTATATTTGGGATCGAGTTATCTGTACATCCTGTAAATTTATTTGCATTTTTTCGGTATTTGCAAGAACTCTTTTTTTTTCAATGTATGAATAAATCTCTTTTTCTTCTTGTCTGGCTTCTTTAATTAACTAAAGGAACATAACTTCAAAATTAATATAGATTTTGTTTAACCGTTCATTGTCTGTAGTTCACATTATAGTCCATCCTTTATTGACTCAGCCTAACAAATGAGAACGTAAGATCGCATCCGTCAGGTGACTTAAATGACTAGTCTTTTGCCATAGTCGCACGTACACGTGAGCGTATGAATAACGTGCAGAGCATTACTGATTGACTATCCATTGGAAGGTAACGAACACCTAAAAAGTAGATCAGGTTATAGCAACGTGATGAAGTCATGATAGATAGCAGTGCATTTGTGTACTATAATCAGTTGGAAAGCATGTAATCGGTACGTGTCTACTCTACTTCATGACTAACAATTCCTGTAGGCACCTTATTTATTCCCAGATTACACTAAAAACTTTACGTCTATTTCGATAGTAGTATTAAGTATTGTAATTTCAATATAAAACAATGAGTGAGAAAAATAATCCGTGTGTGTGTGTACGTTGACAAGGATATCCCAGTCGCAGGGTTTCATTATTTGTACAGTTGCTGTGTGTCTATTACTATAGTAGTTTTAAGTATCGTGGCTTTGTGTCTATTCATATTGTTATATGAAGTATAATATAAGTTAATATCAATTTATTGCATGAATCGATCTTTTCAGGGATAATATCTAAATATAACTGGTCATTAAAGGTTGTATCTAAAATTAATTAAAAAACAGCAAAGCGCATATCTCCGAATAGTTCAAAAGCTACGCGAATTCCATATTTAAAAAAAAGATTTAGCAACAGAACAATGAATTTCACAGTTAAAATTCACTAGAGTTTTTGTCTTTGAGCATGTAAATAGGGCGGAAAGAAGAGTAGTTAAACCTATATATTTACATCTACTGCATGTTTTACTCAGGTTCCACTCCACAGTATCATATTTTGAAAATGGTTGATTTTTTTAAAGGGACGCCTAGCGATCAGACACACGATCAGATCTAAGGTAAGAGCTAGGGAATCGGTTGCCAACCATTTCGATGTAAAAGCATTAGTTTGCTGCACAATTTTGTCTTCAGATGCTTAAGAAACAACAATGACATTAGTTTTGCTCCTATGACGTCAGTGCAAGAGGCTATTCAATTAATGATCAGATACTGTAGTTCAATGTGATTACCACAGCGTTCGAATGCGAAACGGTGAGCACAATATGAACCACTTGGAGCTCATTGTGATTATCACAGCATTCGAATGCTAAACCATGTGCACAGTTTGAACACTTTGCAGTTCGTGTGATTAGAATGCGGAACCATGTACACAGTTTGAACACACTGTGTTAGAAGGCAAACGCTATTTACTAAATGCTGGGGAGGAATAAAAAGGTTATGCCAGTCAGATTTTATTTATGTAAAGATAGGCAAGGTTCTTCAATCCCTATACAAGTGGAAGTGCAGGATAATTCGTTTGTGAGGGCAAGGACCGAGAAATTAGACCAAATTTCGGCTATTTATGAAGCATTTCTTCAAGTTTACAAGCCCGATTGAAACGGGTGCAGAATGCCTGATTTAAAAATACGACATAATCACCAGCTATATAGATAGATAATTTTATTTAATGTTCATATGAGATAAAAAGGTCCCAACTATTGGCAGTTTTATTGCAATGATTTAACCCCAAGCAGACTACGAACGTGCCGCACTGTGAAAGTTTTATCGGGGACAAACACGTCGTTTACTTTTTAATAAATTCAATTGGTCACGGGCTGAATTTCGTTCTAGAGCTGGTCCGTTAGAAAAAAAGAAATGAAATGGTTTAGGATGATACAGACGGTGGGAGCACGCCTGACCAACCCATCCTTGCCAACTAAATGATATCAAAAAGCGGTAAAAAAGTTTTGTCCCACTAAATCACTTTTAACACATATAACTTGAAGCCACGGATCAGAATTAAAATGTAGTTGATGACAAATTGGCTGAGATAGTCAAGAGTCTGTGGAAGTCCAGATAAAAAGCTTCAACCAATATTATGTTAGCTTTGAATTATATTTCATCTTATAAAAATATGATATTTCGCCTTATATGACAAAATTTAAACACATGCTTAACAAATGTTCGCGCAACACTGTCGAGTTCACGTAGTGTTTGTTCCTCAACTATTAAAAAAATCACTATTTTATAAGCACAATGTTTTTGGGCTAAAATTAAACTCAGTCTTGAAAGAATACTTTTTTATTTTGATAAAAGGCGTCGTAATATTCCTTGACTCTTGAATGTTTTTAATTTTTGTTTTACTAGGATAGCCTGGTTCTGGCAGGATCTAGGCTAAGCTGTAAACTATTTAATTTGAACTTCTTACCTGAAAATGTGTATTCTTGGCCAAAAACATCAAATAAAGCGTAGAAGTTTAGGCACATGGGTTCATGATTAAAAAAACATAAATAAAATAATTTAAGACTCATACTGAAAAAAAAATTGATTAAGTAACCAATCGGATAGATGAGTTTGAACAATTTTTAATAATATTAGGGTCTGATACTGGATTCCGGTTATGGCACGTTCTCCCTCCCTCCGCCCCCAACCCTGTCTAGTATATCCGAGTTTGGACGATAATGAAAACATGGTGTTGTTCATGTGTCAGTATCGCAGGCACCTTGAATCAGATCAAAATTACTTCCTGTTCAGTAACCACGAATGTAATCCTAGTCTGTTTTAGAGCATTTTCCCTCTCCTTTTGGTGGTGATACGTAAGTTATATTTTGGCATTCTTGGTGTTGATTTAAAGGTAATTGTTTATTCTTTAAAATTGGAGAATTTATGGTGTGGTTGTCTGTTGGTATTTCGGCGACAGTGCACACTGAGTAATGAGGCATTGATGATGATCCGGTAGTGAAATCTGTAACCAAATATATGTTGATTAGTTTATGGTCTAGCCTCTCAAAAAATTCCGAACAACCTATGACAAGAACTTTAGAATACGATATGATTTATTAGTATTTGGACAAAATGGAAAGTTCAGTACTTAGAAATAAATGTAGAGAAAATATAATAATATTAATTGTGATCTAATTCCACTTAACAGAGACAAGATCAGGTGGTGGTGATAGTGGTAGGAATTGACCTTATATTGTTATCATCTCTCTCAAGTACCTGTTGGTTGGATGTCATGTTCGGGCAAAACGGCTAGGCTGAACTGACGAAACTTTTGTGATTACTTTTAAAAAAAACAATAAAAACTCCAATTATACTAGAGCAGACCTGCCAACTCTTACGATTTTGCCGTAAGTCTTACGAAAATTTCGCTTAAAATACGGACTTATGGCATACAAGCAAAAACTATGGAAAAATTATCGTTGCCGAAAAATCCGGATAATTGGTTCATCCGTGTTTGATTTGGATCTGGGTTTCATATTAGAAGTAGTCACATTGGTCAGGGAACCAGACTGACTTTACAGCAGCAACCCAGACGCTTTAAACTGCACCTATTTGTTCATGCAAAGGGTCTGCATGATCAAACTTGATTATAGAATTTTTTTAAAATGGCGTCCAGATAGGGAAAAGAAGCGTCTAAAAAAGTGTTAATAATCAACACAGAAGAATAAAAAGGAGTATTTAGATTCTTGTGAATAAAAGCTGGAAAGGACACAATTACGTTTATTGGACATGACGTGCCAGTTTGAGTATGTCTCGTGGCGGGAGATATGACTGCTGTCGTCATGAATTCCAAGAATTACGTTAAGTTGAGAGATGTCAACAAGCCATTGAGTTGCATAGGGTTTGGCACTAACGTTTGTGCAACTGTACTAGTGGTAAATAAAGTCTGAGCGTACTTTGCAAACTTTTCAGTTGAACATAGAGTTTATCGTCGCTGCGTCGAACTTTTACTTACGTTTTCCAGTTTTACAATAGCAGTTATTGATATTTGTTACACCTTACTGAAAACTGGTCAATCTTAGGGAGAAAAATCAACTGCCTTACTGAGACGGACTCGTCAGGGTTGACAGGTATGCTAGAGAAACTAGTATCTCATCAACACAAATCTCCATTCTTTATTTTTGTTGCATATTCCAACACATGAAAAACATAGTTCTATGTGAAAAATAGGTATTATATACGAATTTAAATAAAAGACATGACATACCATCCAGAAAATATATCCGAAATTACCTAATTACCTTCAATTTATTGGATTTGTGTGCAGTTTTGTTTTTCCTGCCGATGTTTTCCCAGGCTTTGTTTATAAATGACAACATTGTCGCGTCCATGTTTATGTTTGTAGTGCAGCTTCTTTCCAACAGCAGGCGATTTCCCTCTTACATCATAGCACACGACAAAAACCGGTTTGGATCACCCAACTTGCTTGACTGTGCCTAACAATGTCGAAGTACGTTATCATTGAATTTGCCTTTAAGTATTTTTCGAGGAATTTATACAATAATCCTCAATGGAATTTTGATGGACAGTGGGCGAAATAAAGTAAATAAATGCCATTTAAAGGTATGTTTAAGGAAATTTTCCAAGATGACACCAGTAGCTGCAAAAAGGGACTCAGAACGCTTACATGAGCTACGTGAGTCATGCTATAACAATCCTCTACGGACACTCGTATTCTCATTGTTCCAACTATCAAACCAAGTCCTACGGACAATGTTCTTTTGCGTAGCAGGGTCCATTTACTTGGAACGAATCATCTTTTGAGCTTAGATCAAAAATAACACCTTGTTTAGATGATTACAATTTAAATTTTACCATGTTTACAACCGAAAAAGTAAATCGTAACAATAAGCTAAGCTAAATAAGGGGTGTTTGTTTCCATGGAGAAATTCAATGTTTTAAGTAATTTCCCTCACGAAATTAGTCGGTCTAAATTTCTGCGGGAAGCCAGGAAGTTGACTCCGGGAACAAAGAGCAAGTATCGTGTCTGGAGGTTAAGGTACACGAAACGTAAAGAGATTCGGCTGCATAGGTAAAAGCGAGTTTCGGAAAGCACAAGAGGGAAATAGCTCCATATATGCACCATAAAGTGGTGAAGGAGAACAGACAAACGACCAAGTTACGGTTGATGACCCGGAAGGAGGCTGAAGAGAGATAACTTAAGAAAAAAGAATGCATCGACTCTGGCCTGTCACGCAGGTTGACTTTAAAAGGACCGGAAGCAACCAGGTTATGCCGGCATGATGAACAAATCAGTTCTATCATTCACTCGATTTCATGATGAAACTTTTATAGCTATAACTGAACATATAATTGCATTTCTTATAAATTTGGTAATTTCCTTTGCAAGTGGGAGTGTATCATTCCAATGTCATCTTCAATTTCATTTGGTTTATATAATTAATTAAATTGTTATACTTTACATACGGGGATTCATGTTGTTCTATTCTATACTTCTGCTCAGATCTCTGTTATTGCATCCATCAATTTCATATTTTATTTTATTACTTACTTAATCCGAGCTTCCTTTAGATAACAATAACCAATCCAACGTCAAATAACATGCGACCTAAAAGTATGTATGTATGTATGCATGTATGTATGTATGTATGTATGTATGTATGTATGTATGCATGTATGTATGTATGTATTTATGTATGTGTGCGTTTACGTTTATGTGTATGTATATACTTTTGCTGATTTTAAATTGTGAATGAGACTCTTTTACTTTTGATTTACTTGACCTAACAGTTTTCACCACCAGTTGCATATATTCTCTTATCAGAGTTTTCCTCCTGAGCATTTAAGTCTCCCTGATAATTTGTCTGCATAGGTTGAATGATCAAAATGACATATACATCCCCTGTGTCACCTGAATTTAAGACTGGTATGTATTAACTAGCTGTGGGATTCTAATCTACGAGTAACATAGTGGAAAGATAGATACATAGTTGAAAGATAGACACATCCAAACCCTTTATCTGAGTACGATAGAATGATTTTGCATCAAGTACTGACTGACTGAGGTACTTATCCAACTGAGGAATAATAACTTTGCGTTCAGTGGATCTTGATAAACCATTCTTAGTGTTAAACTTTAATTTCCCATTTAACATGTCATTTGCTTTTCTAAACTTGGGGTCTGTAAAAGTATTCTTTGAACGACCATATTCATCCGGAATGCAGCGATTGAAAGCAGTCCTGACATTTTTAAAGAGGTTTTGTGGTATTCTTCGGCTTGGGCTTCAAAACCAAAGAAACTGGGATCATTACTTACCTATGTTGATGATGGCATATCGTTCTTCAGTCCATGAGGCTACTGGTGTGTCACCCAATGCCATGATGTTTGGAAAAGAAGTTGTCTTGCCTGTTGATTTGTTGTTTGGACAACCTGTGGAAGAAGATGGAAACAGTAATAAGATAGTATCAAATTATGTGTATGAGCTGCAGGAGCATATCAAACAAGTGCATGAATATGCTAGGGAAAAACTTAAATTGACAGGTCAAACCATGAACAAATACTATGATCATAAGATTGCATTTAACATGTATGAACCTGGAACACCAGTTTGGATTCATAATCCAAATTTTAAGAGAGGTCTGAACAAAAAGCTGCAAAGAGATTGGTGTGGTCCATATATTGTAACACACAAACTGAATGATGTGATTTATCGGGTCCAAGAGACACCCAGATCTAAACCAAAGATAGTTCACCATTACAGAATGAAACTGTATGTAGGGAGGAATGCACCAACTTGGTTCAGATGCTAAAAATATAACTAAATACATACACTTATCTGTAACTGGATTAAGGCAGTTAAAAAAAAAAATAATAAAAAAATGAAATATTCTTTCCTATTACTATATCTAACAGAATGCTACTTTATTATTTACCTGTGCAGGTCACTCAGTGGGAGTGTGGAGTATGCCACGATTTTCGTTTCGTCAGGAGGTCTATTGTGAGGTGACACTTGATTGAACAACACAGTGGATTTGGATGGAAATGTAAAGGGTGCAGGAAGATCTTTGGGCGACGCGGTGTTCGGCACAAAAACTGTACATTTCTGGATGGGAACCAGGTTGTCATGGTAAATAGGTTGACGGGTTTTACTGGCCCATAGGCCGAACACCAGATGCAGGAGTTTCAGGCTGGAGTGGACCAGAAGTGGTCCCATATCTTGTTCCAAGAACAGAAATGGTACTATCGAAGATGGTAGGGGCAAAGGCAAAGAGACCAGTGGACCAGGGAGAAATGGTTATGCCTGCACCAAAGAGGGCCACTCATGAGATTGCTTCTGTGACCTCCCCTGTTGGACGAGTACAACCACCACCACCACCTATATATGTGACCAGTAACGTCGCCACATCTACAGTATCTCATTCTCCAGTTTATGGGGCTACAGCATTGACAGAAGCATACAGTGATGATGAGAGATGGGGAACTATTCCTCCATGTTGGCCCATTGGAGACATTGGATGACAGATTATTTATTGGAGCTCCTGCAACAACAACCATGCCAATGAAATGCTTGGAGAAGGCCTGTGCCCCTGGCTTAACAAAATATGTAGTTAGACAGGCTGAAAATACATCACCAAAGGCACCGGATCATAGTCCGGTGCCAGAGGAAGCCTGTCTAAGGGGTGTCATCAGCGAACTCCTGGAGGAAGGTGACTTGGTACAAACCAAGTTGCAAGGCCTACAAGAAGCACAGGATGGGCGGATGATACTGGATATAGGAGGAACTTGTTTCTTGACATGCAGATCAACATTAATGGCAGATCCAACCTCCTTATTGGCAGCCATTACTTGCCAAAATTCTACCTTTAAGCCATACGAAGACAAGGTGGTTCCTGTATTCTTCTTTGACAGAGACTCAGCACATTTTAGGCATATCCTAAATTATCACCGTAACGGAGCATTATATGAATTGCCCACCCTACCCCGTGAGCTGAGGTTCCTCTACGAACTCAAGGCCGAAGCAGCTTTTTACTGGATGACTGGGCTAGTCAATATCATTGAAAAACGTACAGCCCAGAGAAGAGATGATGATCTGTAAACGAAAAAAAAAAAAAAAGAGAGAGAAAAAGAAAAGAAACAAATCGTCTTTAGGATGCCTATCTGTAAGGTCTGATTCATACCTTGTGTCATGTATAGTTTAATTTCACAAACCTGTAAGTGGGGTGCAGGAGTATACTCAAATTTCATACCTGTTTGTGGATTGTTTGTATGAAATGCATAATGAATATATTTATAGCACCTGTTTGTGGTACATTCCATTTTTGTTCCAATAATAATACCAGTATGTGGTATATCATATGGATGTTGCCCAGTATGCCCTACATGATGAGTCTTCTGCAGAAGAACCCTGACAAGATGGAACATCTTCTCTTGGATATTGGACGGAAGAGGATACTCAATATTCTGACCTAGACACTCAGACTGATTACACACCATAATGCAACCTGATGTGCACTTCAGACTTTATTATTCTTGGAGGATTAAGAACTCTCAATTTTGGATTAAACTCTGTGCATTAGAACTGAAGGGTAAAAGCGTGTTGAACTAGCATGAGCTACTATTATATTACAGTAGTCACCGGAAATGATTGTGAATAATTTATGACTTAATTAGTCAAATAATTTTCACATTTCTGACACTAAAAGTATGACATATGATGTCTCAAGGATGTACATGTATTTGGTAAGTATCATCTAGGAATGATGGGTGGAAAAGCCAAGTTTTGATATGCATGTGGTGGAGGTATGTATTTTTTTTTTTAAAAAAAAAATATTAATGGTTGGCCAGTTATTTTAGTTGAAACTCTCCCCATCCCCATCTAATATTATATGCACTTGATACTGAATATGTGATTATATTTAATTAAAAAAAAAAAATTGATCTTAATCTCTTACCATAGGTGAAAAATAAGTTAGTCATGGTTCACAATTTGCATATTCAAGGTTCGTATGTATTCAGAGGGGAAGGGAAATGAAAAATAAGTATGCTACATTAAAGTAAATGAACATGCGAGGGTTCTGTTCTATTTGAGGAACAGCATATAAACATGTATTGTTTAGCAAAATTTAATAGTTTGTTTTGTTTCTAATTAGAAATAGATAGGAGGGGATATTGAATGCTGCTTCCTGGGTACATTCAGCTATCACATATTGGTTAGTTGGCATAATTCTATTTGTACATGTAAGGCAATAACAGCATTTGATATGTGTATTCAAATTCATTATCACTATTAAGGCTTTACTTTGTTGATGCCCATTCAGTGTCATAGAAACCTGGAAGTTTATTTTTTGGAAACGCTAGAGTTAGGAAAGGTGGAGTCAAGCATAATATATTTATGTTTTTTAAGCATAATACTTGCCTACTATTTATGATCTTGACTTGGAGTTCATTTTGATTCTTCTGATTAGGCTTGTACTTTGCATCATCACTCTGTACATGAAAATGATACTTTCATTGAAAATGTTCTTTTTTTTAAATTAAAAAAAAAATGCATTGTAAATGGTACATTAAGTATAAATGATATGGATGAATATCTTATGATATAAACATTTATATCATATATTTTTATGACTCATCATTTACATGAAATATTGTAAAGAGTTATTAAGACAAGGCTCAGGTTTTTCACAATTTAAGTGCATTCAATGTATATTTTGTGCATGTCAGTAAGATTCCTCCTTTGAAAAGGAGATCTAATATGCTTAATTGTTATTTCTTGTTTTAACTGTAGTATTTATGCAGAATATTTATTACATAATATTTTTTCAGTATAATAGTTATGTATTACATAAAGATGAAAATTATTTGCCTTAATTATGAATTTCAGTAATCTTACTTTCTTATTTATTTTCATGAATAAGTTGTGCAAATACTCAGTTATATAAACAGGCATTAGATTTAATATTATACTCACCATCTTTGTTTGGAGACGAAACATTGACTAAGGTGGGGGCAGTGTTATGCCGGTACAGCTGATTTAGGTCAACAGCGTAATCTTTAGCATGTTTATAGGATGGCATTTCTCGTTCACCACCGTAATACATATCTTGTTCATGAAGTGAGCTATTTCATGCAGCTAGGAATGACCCTATTAATTATACGTAATTGTCTCGCTTAAAATGTCCCAGTTTTAATTCACAGATATATAGACTTATTTAGGCAGACGTGATTTGAACGTTCATTCATGCGGAGGACATGTTGTGTATTACCGCTACGATGTGCTGTCGACGAATGTTGTAAGAAACGTATTTCGAACTGATTTGACATTTTGATCACACGGCTTGTCTACTTACATCTTAAATGTATGATACCTTGTGTAGTTGCATTTTATTTGTAATCATTCAGGTGGAAATCTAGAATTAATTCTTTAGCTTGTCTCGTGTTCTTGGGTCTTCATGTTTATACGATTACGTCACTTTCATCATAGAATGTTTCATGCTTGATTTTCATTGGTCAGTAATTCTTTCTTGCCAGATGATCGCAACGCTAAATTCTGATTGGTCAATAACAATAGTATAAAAGGAGGTCTGCGTTCATGACCTTTGTCACTCTCCAGTCTTTGTCGAAGGCGCGAATTACAAAATGGCTCAACCAACTTTAAAATCAGATGTGGCAATGGTAAAAAGAAATGTTAAAATTGCTTAACTAATTCCATTGCATAAAATAGCACTAGCGGAGTGTTATTTTGTGACTTTAGTAAAATTACATGTTTTGAACTTATTTCTTTTGGAATTTGAATAGAAGGTGCATAACCTACATCTGCATCTAGCAACTCTGTTTATAATCAGTGTGCCTATAATTTATTATTCTAAATTCCTTTTATAGAATTTACACTTTTGTGTGAAATTCAATTAACAGAACTTTGTCTTCTGCTTGTATGCAAACCATTGCACCAAGATGGGTAATAAATCATAGAGGCAGTGAACCAGACATGCTTCGTGCACTCTTGCACCCAAACCTGGAACTGTGAACCAGAACCATAGGCTTTGGGTGCCTCTGCACCCAAACCATAAGAACACTGTGCACCAATGACTGTGGTGCACCAACAATAGTAAACCCTGAACCCAGATTAGGTTCTTTTATTTCTGTTCTTCCCCCCCCCCTTTATGAATGAATAAAGATTAAATGAGAACATATTGAACACCAATAGCTTGCATGACTCAGTACAAACCATATTAACACTGCATATAAGATATAACAAGATACACGTGAGTATTTTAGCCTTTATTGCTAGTTAGTTGCTTGACACACTGCATTCTCATGCACTTGCATGCTTCAGCTCTGTACATCCGTATTTAAAAGTACTTTCAGTTAGAAAAGCATATGTAATTCCTTGCTGCTTCCTGTTAGTCATAACTTATGTTAACAAGCTTTATGAACAAATTTGTGTTCTACTAACAGATTCAGCTTACGCTAACAACACTTCAGATCATAGTATATTGCATTTCATAATGTTAGTCACACTATAATTTTACAAACATTTCATGTAAGTCGCTTGATTTGCTTGGCTTATCTTTTGCTGTCATTAAATAATGTTACCTTCATTCGATGCCTCTGCTCATTAATTGCACCCTTAGAATAAGATTGTTCCCTTAGAATACGATAGTATTTCTTCAAGTGAACCAAAAGCTGGTGACAAGACGGACCCTTTCTGAATCCGTCGCCCGTCCACGAGGGGCGACGTGACAATACATACATACATACATACATACATACATACATACATACATACATACATACATACATGGCGTTCGCCTTTACCGACCACTCGCATATCTCACATCTGTCCTCTTGATTTCGAGCATCGGGTATTTAAGAAAGATTGCCAGTAGCTTCCCGTGTGTCTGTATTTTTAACCGGTCGTCCTCCGCCAAAATATACCTACCACCGTATATAGCCTAGTACGTGTTGACAAAATGGCGTCAAACCTTACAAAACAAAGCCTTGTATGATGGCATTTATAGATGTGATGATACGCATCTGTTGAAATGGATTAAATGATGGAAGAAATTCATTAATTAAGTAAAAATGCTAAAATATATATGTTTTAAAGGGATTCTATTGCAGGTATTTCTGTAACAAGTGAGTACAGGATTTGTCTCAAAATGTTTGTTACTTTTTAAAGATGTAAAGATGGCTAGATTTACAAAATATAAGTAAAATGTGTCAGTTTTGGAAAGCTAATCTGGCAGTAGTTTTATATTTGTAACGCTGTATTTCAATAGCTGACCTGTTCACCGATGCGGTTTGCCTAGGGACCGTGTCTTTTGTAAAATATATTCTGTCTGATTTTAATGTTGACAAGATTATAATTTATGTAGCAGGAATTTACTCTGTCTGCTGTTCATTTTGACTTACGTGACACTCGATTCATCATCTTGACAAAATGCACGTGCATAAGTCTCTAATGGATACTCAATTATGCAAGAGTATTTATTTCCTTAACATTTCAAACAATGATTTTATGGCAAGATCCAGACTGTTAAAGATGAAAACATGATTTTACCGTAAATGCACTTGACAAAGTTTATCAGAACAGAACAGAGTTTTATTTATTTGGCGTATGAAAAAAAAACCCACATAGTCTTTATAATACATAATTCCTATACAATGCCCTGAATGAATGAATAATGGCGATTAAAACATGTGTACACATAAATTCTCGGAGAGAGAGAGAGAGAGAGAGAGAGAGAGAGAGAGAGAGAGCAGTGAAGCTATATAATTTTATATCACTGAGAGGAAACATTGTTCACCACTGTGCTCTGAAAACTTGAGCCCTTGTAGTAGTTAAGTGGACGTTAATGACGGGAAACCTCATTAACCATTGACGTCTGAAAACATGACCGCCATGCTACGTGTGCTTTCCTGTACATTTATATGTGTTGTTCCCAAATTACTTTGAAATATTTTGGACTTCTGTATTTCTTGCCAAGTTGTAGAAACTTAAAACAAATTAATCTAGTGCCATTTTATTCTACATGTTTACCTTTCTATAATTACAATAATTAAATTTAGGTACTACTAGCAGTTAGAACTGATTGCAATGCATATTCGTTTGCTGTTCTCATTTGTAGTTATAGGGCCAGAATGCACAATGTAATGATATAATATGTACAGGTATTTAATAAAATGCCACTGGAACAAACTATTTTTCTAAAACACGGTCTAAATTTATCAAGTCAACAATATTTTAAAGCTATTTAGAAACAACCCCTGCACAAATTCTGAGAGTATGCATAAAAACATCGTTGCAGGCCACGAACGAAAATCCGCTACCCTTCTCGCCTGGGGATTGCGACGTTGAAGTACAACCGTCTTCACAACATCGATGTCATGTATTCAAACCATGTAAGTCACTTTACGGCTGAGTGATGGGTATATTCAATAATGAATAGGAATAGTCTGTTCCTCTGTTGTGAAGTTCTGAGTGAAAACAAGTTTTGTACCAATGGTAGTTTTTAATTACCTTTACTTATTTATAATTACAGTAATTTAATCTAAATTCTACTAGAAGTTAGAATTAATAACAATATGTTGTTTCTGCTGTGCTCATGTGAAGGCATGTGGTCAAAATACATTGTGTAATGACCAAACTGTGAACATAAATCTCAAGCATGACCCATGCTTTAACCCATTTGCCACTGCTTTGTATAGAACAATCTGTATAAATTAATTAAATAGGGACCACAAGCAGTATGCACCACACCTCCCACCCCCACGCATTCCTGTCCAACTCTCTCGTATGCACCTGCGTCATTGAAGTAGTATTAAATACCATTCTGGCCTCAATTATCAGATGCATATACTATTCAAGAGCACAGATAGCTGAACATATTCGGCGTTACATCGTGTATCTATTATCTATTACACCTGGGCTCCTCCCATAAAACAGCATGCATCATAATTCATTACAACGATAGTATGATTTTCTTACGACATTTCTGTGCAAGTCATCAAAGATGAGTGCACTTCTTATTCTCTCATGGACCCTTGTGATACACTTTGCAACCGCACTGGAGCCTGTTGTGGTTCTACTAAAGTTGGAACTATAGCCGGATTTAGGGATACCGTAACATTTAATGGAGAATCCAGAGAAATAGTAAAGTTTTTGGATATTCCATATGCAGAAGCTCCGATTGGTGACCGGCGTTTCAGTAAGCCAGTATCGAAAGCGCCGTTTAAATCAACATATCAAGCATTGAATATAGGGGTTTCTTGCCCAGCCAATGTGAATTTTTTTCCAACTCCTGGACTGACTTATGATGAAGACTGTCTAAATTTGGATATATACATCCCTTCTCCAGCCTTCCAAAGTGGGAATGCAAACGTTACATATCCCGTAATGATCTGGATCTATGGTGGTGGATTTATTATAGGGACGAAAACGTATTATAATGCAGGTATTATCGGTTCTTTCCATGACGTCGTCGTAGTGACCATTAATTACAGGCTCTCCGTATTTGGATTTCTATCAACAGGAGATTCTGCCTCTCCTGGAAACTACGGACTCTGGGATCAACAATTAGCCATAAAATGGGTTCATGACAACATTGCCGCATTTGGAGGCGACAATACTAAAATAACCTTATTTGGACAATCTGCTGGGTCAGCGAGTGTGTTCTATCAGGCTTTGTATCCAGGGAACAAAGGTTTATTTCACAGAATCATCGGAGAAAGTGGGACTCCGTTATCGTTGTGGGCATTTGCTGAAAAGTCTGAAATTCATACAAAAGTACAGTCGCGTTTTCTTACTAATCTGAATTGTATGCATATGGAAAGCTCGGTCATCATAAATTGTCTACGAAGCAAGTCTGTACGAGATATTATTAAAGCTTTGAATATTACGACAGGCATCCACACAGACCTGAACATTACCTTTGATAAAGCTTTAGATTTGAGATTTAATTTTGGTCCTATGTTGGACAGCGAATTCTTACAGATATCACCCGATAAAATTTTCGGCGCACGAGATCCAAAAGCTCAAGACCCAATGTCCATGTTTTCCTCGGTTGACGTCATGACTGGTGTCAACAGCATGGACAGCAGTATGTATGTCGGATTTCAGTTTGATGCAGTCGTTGATTACTATGCAAACCACAGCATAGCAAACGGATGCCCAAAATCTGTTTTCGACACCGTGGTTGTTCCCGCCATCACACGTAATCTTCTATACAGGGATGTTCCCGCCATAGACAATGCCATTATTCACGAGTATACCGATTGGGTTGACCCTAATGACGATATTCGAGTAAGGGACAAACTGGTGGAACTCTCAACAGATTTTACTTTTCTTGTTCCAGCCATAAAGACACTGCTGGTACACACTGAACATGCGCAGGACAAAGGAACCTACTTGTACAAGTATTCCCATAAACCGACCTTCAACGAAGGGATTCATTACGATTATTTAACAAGGGCCTCCCATGCAGAGGAACTAGCCTTTGTATTTGGTTTTGCGCCCATTTTGTCTCCTGTAGGATCTAAGAACGCTACGCGTGAGGAGATTACACTTTCCCACATTATGATGACGATGTGGACGAATTTTGCGAAATCAGGGTCGGCATTTTTCTGTTGTAATTTGTTGGGGGTTTTTTTTCAACCTTTTCAATGAATTCGTTTAAAAAATGGTTTGCAATATTTTATAGACGATCATCCAGTTTGAAACCTCTAAAAAATGAATGTTTTCTCTCATAAAGCTATAATATAAGGTTTACTTTGATATAGCTTGAAGCTTCACTGCACAGCAAAACAAGTACATTATGTAGTGCCAATGCAACTGGAGTAAAGTGCCTTGCGCAAGGACACACCACATTAGCTAACCTATGTTGGTCCAATGGTACGATTCGAACCCGCACCCCTTTTGCTGTGACTCCCGCTCTTCAAACACTAAGTCACCGCGGCTTTTAAACTATTGGTTAACAGTCTTAGGTAACCATAATGAACTGGTGATAGGTTCAATCGACGCAATGGTCAAGGAGTATTCTGGTCACCACACATCAAATTAAGACTGATTAGAAACAGGTGGGCGAAGCAATAGTGTGAAAAAAATGAACTGACTTCGTCGGATAAAAGGGAGTAAACTGTATATAATCATTAGTAATTAAGAGTAGAGATATTACATGACTGAGTCTCCAAACAGTCTTTAGTGCGGAAATAAGAGGTAGGAAATCAACTATTCTAAGAAATAGGCGAAAACCTCCCCATTGTCCCTCGGTGTGACTAATTACCAAAATGG
>JAECUM010043125.1:0-28122 GCA_016617855.1 Megalonaias nervosa
AGAGAGAGAGAGAGAGAGAGAGAGAGAGAGAGAGAGAGAGAGAGAGAACAATATTGTGCCTTAGCAGTGTATGAAAAGCGGGTTCTTCTTCTCTACTCTTAATAAAACTTTCACAGACTCGTTGTGGAATGCTGAATTGGTTGTTACTCTTCTTTCTATTTTGTTTTCGGTTAATTAGCAAAATCTACCTCAGTTTTTGTCTCGGACCTAGAATGATTGGGGGATTTCCGTTTAATATTGATCTTGTAAATGTACTGGGTTGGTGGATAACTGACCTGTTGCCAAAGAGAGATAGTCATGCTTGCTCGTTAGCATATTACTAATATAGAATTAGCATTATAATAGAACTTAATATAAAATTAACATTAGGATAGAACTTAATATAAAATTAGCATTAAGATAAAAACATTATATAAAATTAGCATTAGGAGAGAACTTTATATACAATTAGCATTAGGATAAAACTTAATATAGAATTAGCATTAGGATAGAACTTAATATAAAATTAGCATTCGGATAGAACTTAATATAAAATTAGCATTAAGATAAAAACATTATATAAAATTAGCATTAGGAGAGAACTTTATATACAATTAGCATTAGGATAAAACTTAATATAGAATTAGCATTAGGATAGAACTTAATATAAAATTAGCATTCGGATAGAACTTAATATAAAATTAGCATTCGGATAGAACTTAATATAAAATTAGCATTAGGATGGAACTTAATATAAAATTAGCATTAGGATAAAACTTTATATGAACCTCTAGGCTAATGCTATCTTATTTAAACTGTTATTGCTAATTTTATGTATTAAGTTACAAGGCAACAATTATCCACATAAATTAATATCAATTTTGAGTACATTCCGAAAATATTATTAAAACTGGTGGGAAACTGCTGAAGTCGTTACCATCTTTGAGTTTGAATATGAAATATAGTGAGAATCATCTAGGTGTCTGACAAACTTTCAGTGTGATCACATGTACGTTATGTAAGAATCAAGGATCCACGGGAGACTACTGGCAAGCTTTCTCACATACCCACACTGGCAGAGCCCAAGACTCGAACCCATGCAGACAGAGGTGATGGCAGTGATCGGTAAAAGCGAGCTCTTTAGACCACTCGGCTGTGAAAGTAAAAACTCAAAAGATGCCATATGCAAGGGTAACTCTGAGTAAAAGAAAGAATAATGTAAAATACCGATGCAAGATTTATTCAAGGTGAAGAGTTGACGAACTCAATTCTCAAAATAACCCATTTATGAAAACTTATCAAGAACTTTATGACAAAATTAGCCAAAATAAAAACTGTAAACCTTTCTGTACATCAACAGCGAAAAAGTTTCCGTAAAATCCTTCAAGCGGCGTGGAAGGAGAAGCGAGTATAAGCTGAATTCTCAAAATACCTATTTTCTTTGTCAAATTTTCAATGAACCCATATTTCAAAACAACACTAACAACATATCTTGCCTAACACGTTTAACTAAAATTATCCTGAAAGCATGGAAGGAGAAGCGATGACGAAATGACTGCCCCAAAATTTTGCCTTTTGACGAGTTTTAAAAATACCCCCAAATATACAGAGAAAAAACGTTAAAACCTTTTTGCGCATTTACATCAACCATATACATAGCTAACAAAGAATTAAAATAAACATCTCTATCAGTCACTCACTCTCGAGAATATATCGAAACTAGTATTTCAAATGTAAACTGAACTATACCACCGACCTTATTTGATATCCGCTGGTTATATGCACCGGAAATTGCATTTGAGCTGTTTAGTTTCAGATGTTTTTCTATTGAGATGAGAAAGGTCTGAATTTTCTTTGGCTGACTGTAATAATATAAACACACAACATTTTCTTTGGCTGACTGTAATAATATAAACATACAACATTTTCTTTTCAAGGGGGGGGGGGGCCGAGTGGCTGAGTGGTCTAAAGCGATCACCATTCCGGATCACTGCCATCTCATCTGTCTCCGTGGGTTCGAGTCTCAAGCTCGGCTAACGTGAGAACGCGACAAAGCTTGCCAGTAGCTTCTCGTGGGTCGGTGGTTCTTCCCGTGGTTTTCCAGGGTGCTTGCTCCACCAGTTATACTGGCCGCCATGTGTAGTCTATCTTGTGCTGAAAAGTGGCGTTAAAGCTAACAACAACTACAACAACTGTTTAGAGTTGCATTGACTTGATATTAACACAAAGCTGTACAGTGAAACAAACTGAAAACCTCCATTATTGCATTAGCATCCTCAGTACAACGCTCTTGTTTCATCGTAGGCCTGCAGCTAATTATCTAGTGCTTTTCTGGTTATAATCAGATAGATATAGGAAGTATTAAGTTCATTCGTAATTGGCAGACTGTATATTTCGGCACCTATCTATTTGATGTTGCTTGAGTTTTCGCTCTGTACGTGTCATGGTATTTTGTTGACACTAATTGAGAGAGAGAGAGAGAGAGAGAGAGAGAGAGAGAGAGAGAGAGAGAGAGGTGTAATGCATGCAACGGAAACACGATTTTTTGGTGCTTATGCGTCTTTCAATTTCAATACTTCCAATTCGCAGAGACTGACCTCAAAATGAAAACACCAGTCGTATTTTATGAAATGAAAGAAACGATTTATTTACAACTGGTTTACAAAAATAATCAGATATTGTAAAAAAGTACAAAGAAATGCATACAATAAGATGTATTTTCATTAATTCTTTTTAATTGCCCTCAGAAAAAACGACGCTGTCTTTGAGCTCCGAATATTGTAAATGCGCACATACGTATGAATCAGGTTAACAATACGGTATTTTATATGTTTTTATGCGCAGACGATCTGGTTATACAGCACGTGTCAAAACAAGATATGAAAAAGGGCTCATGTGCTCTGAATACATATTTTGACAAGTGGCGCCTTGAAGTTATTACAAGCAAAACAAAAATTATGGTATCATCGTAAAGGAGGAAGAATAGCAGATGATAATTTATGCTTCTAGAACAGTTTACAGTTAGAGGCTGTTCATAAATATTTTTATTTCTGGGAATTGTTTTTACTCGTGAGGGGGGTGTCTGTCAACATTGCTCAACAAACTTTAGGTATGGATAAATATTTATACAAGTTTGGAAATGTGCTACTAAAGGTATATGCAAATTTTAAACAATAATTTCACCAATTTGTAAATTATGGATCGGATGTGTGATTTGGATTTTTAACGTAGCTTTAAAAAAAATTTCAGTTATATCGCTACGATGTCTCAGTGTGGCAGTTCATAATGATGTCTAGCACTGTGACACCATGTTCCACCAAGTCACATTAACCTGACACCAGGGCAACCACTCCTAACGCTAACCTCTTAATGCTGAACGCCAAGCGAGGCAGCTGCCAGTAACATTATTAAGTTTTTGGTATGACTCAGCCGGGATTCGAACCGGCGACCTCCCGCACCCGAATTGGACGCTCTAACCAATTTGGTCAACGGAGCGGTCTGGATCATATGCAAGCGGATTTATTGAAGAAAATGCTGTTGAACGGTTGCACATGTAGGTTTGTAAAAATCTACTCAAAATGAATTCATATCCTGTGAATTAGGGAGGACACCCTTACACATCAATACATATTACCGCATTCTGAAATACAGGAATATATATATATATATATATATATATATATATATATAACATATATACTGCTCGCCGCCTTTCTACTGCCTACTTACTATATATATATATATATATATATATATATATAAAGAAACATTATCCTTCGTTGGTTCGGTATTTATTAAATAGTCTTGGTCTGTGTGAAGCGTGGATAAATCCAATTGTTGGAAACATGAAAAGTTTGTTTATATGTGGTCAAACAACGTTTAGCTGATCAGTTTACTCAAAACTGTCAATGTACAAAATTATTATCAATTAATTATTATTATGATTACAATTATTATTATTATTATTATTATTATTATTATTATTATTATTATTATTATTATTATTATAGTTTCGATGTTACTTTCATCTCAACCCCATTTATAAACCACTCCTGTGGCCTAGTGGTTACAGCGTCCAGCTCGGATGCGAGAGGTCTCTGGTTCGAACCCCGTCCGAGTCATACCAAAGACTTAGAAAAATGGTACTAACAGCTGCCTCGCTAGGTGCTCAGCATTAAGAGGTTAATGTTAGGACTGGTCGGTCTGGTGTCAGGATAATGTGACTGAGTGGGATATCATGCTACATGTCTGCGGCATGATGTCCCAGTGCTAGACATCACTATAAACTGCCACACTGCAGGCATCGTACCGATATGACTGAATAATTGTTATAGCTACGTTACAAATCCAAATCACACACACACACACACACACACACACACACACACACACACACACACAAGCTCATTTATATGTCAAATTTATTACTATCATATTTCATGTATGGTGTTGTTGTGATATTACTAAGGAAATATTTGGAATACTGACTGTATATTGATGACACATTTTTTTTATCTACTGCCCAAAATCTTGTATTGAAGCGTAATATTTTCTTTTGTAATATATAGGTCTCATATTAACGTGTTGTATTCTTAGGCTGTATCACCCTTTATTTACATATGCATGCAGGTATGCAGGTTTATATGGGTGTGTGTGTATGTGTCCATATATGTATGTGTGTACATTCATGTGTTTATATAAAGATTACATGGTTATTTTCATTATTGCGCAACAGTAACATGAACATGAAAGCGGCATTAATGAATACACAACACATTAAAGATCTAAATATAGTTACAAAGGAATAATGATTGTCATTCGATATATATAGTTTGTTGTTTTAGACCATCCAACAAATGGGACATAAATACGCGGCACACGATATAATTAATATATGCAACATACCATTTTTCATGTGAAATATAGTTGTTATAAGCTGATGATGGATGTTAAACGTGAAGCTATTATATAAAAGAAATGCATTTAAATATGTGATGCATATGTAATTTTCATTATTTGTTGGTTTTTCTTAATGATTATATGTTATATACATTTTTATTTAGTACCTGACCCTGTCCAAAATCAATTTTAGTGTGTACCTGACCAGGGACATTATATGTAAACAATAAAATACATAGCTAATATTTCTCTATGAGTTTGGATTAAATATTCAAATCATTATGAATGTAAACTTGTTTACCTGAATTTGAGTTAAAAGATAGAGTCTTGATTCTGACCTTAGAATCTTCTAGAGTGGATAATTCCATTAAGTGACAGTCTTTCCAGAAAATAGTAGTTGCCACCTAGGTCAAGTAGAGGGGTATATAATTTTGTTTATCTAAAAATGATTAATTCTTGCCATAACATCTTGAAGCAGTATTAGTCTTATTCTCGTTTTCAGTTTTTAATTTGGGTGGAATTATTTATTCAAATTACTATTAACTGGAAATACAAAGTGCTTTCACTAATATTCTTGGACTGGAAAATTAATTTGGAATTTGAGTGAATTCGGAGAAAAACATTTTTGGATTATGTTATTGTCAAAGATAAAAGACATATTACATCATCACAATCCAGGCAACTGGCACATTAGCACATTAGAGGCTACAGGCACATCAATACATGCAATATTGGAATTATAGGAATAACACTGGAATTCAGTTGGAACTCCACACATTTGGGGTTGTGACAGAACTTTTAGGACTATTTGGGACTTAATTCACAATATTAGTAATATACATTCTTTTTAAATTTTCACCTTGCATTCTAGGGAAAATCATTTGTTGAATTTTACAAAACTTGGAGTTCGCTCTTTTGTGTTACTTTGTTTAAAACTATAGAATCGTAACAAAATCATACAAGGACAGGAACATATGTGTAGGAGTTCAAATTATGTATGTATGTATGTATGTATGTATGTATGTATGTATGTATGTATGTATGTAAGCTACTATACAGGGAAAGGGGAGATAAATATCCTATAAAGATAACACGTTTGAGGAAAACATACATATATGAAAACAGAATCGAGAAAACTCGCCGGAAAGGAAATATAAAAGGAACAACGACCAAGAATAACATGCTAAAGAAAACACAAGCATCTTGGAAGAATTGGAATTCTTTGTATGTTATTAGCATCTTCTTTGCTCTTCTTCATAGCAGTGGGAGTATAACAGTTGTAATAATATGTATGGTTGGTCAGAAATAAAATGGGTCAATTGACGTCACCTAATCTACACACATATTGTCAGATATTATGTTCAAGTTCTTTTTCTTTTGTTCTGTACGGAAATTCTAGTCCTTCCCCTGCCAAATACATAAATTTTTGCCAGGTCAAGTCATCCATAAAATCAATGTTTTCCACTCTTTTACCCAACAAGATGTAAAGTAGAGTGTCTTCGTTCTGACAGAAAAGCCAGTGTGAATCTAATATATCTATTGAGTTTATTATATGCTTCAACATAATACTTCGTTCATCGTTACAGCTTGGCAAAAAGGAAGCATATACTTACTTGACTGTCTGAAAGTAATCTTTACTTTTTGATCTCATCTCTAGAAAATGCTGACATAATCGATATTATGACGCTTAGATTGAGCTAAATTGTTCTTACACCATTCTTTCCGATATAAATTTTACTTACCTTTGCCTGTAAGTGTGAATTAGTATAATTAATTTAGTTCCTCGCTTTAAATCTCAATTATTTCTCGCAGCAGCGCCTAGCACCTCGTTTTCGTTTCAATTCATTTTTCTTTTTCTTTTTCTTTTTTTTATTTTTTTTTTAAAGAGCCCTTGAATGTCGTTCCATAGCATGGCAATGAAAGCTTAAGCTCGCTGGGTGACTCAGGCTAAGATAATATAGAGATGTGACTCTACCATTTGCATTATATAAGACGAGGAAAATATTTAATTTTGTGCGACAGGAACGTGTGTCCATTTGCTTCTGGGAAATCGATGTCTATTTTGTAGTTTTTAAGAGACGCATGAACGTAGCGAGATATTGATGGAGTGTTGAATACTAGCCAAATTTATAATAAATCGATATTTCATTTATTTATTGACAAACAATAATACTCTTACTAGTGCATTGGAAATGATAAAATGGTATAATTGCGGTACTGAAATATCGACCGACACGGAGAAATTAAATACAAGATACCGACATTGAAGAAATTGCTCATTTATGAAGATGCTTAATTTGGAAAGACAGGTGTGAATTTCTACATACTGAAAGAATTTATTTGAAGATTACGCAATTAAGTTTGTGATAGAGCTATTAAACAGAGCTATTCTCAAGAACATGTATTAAGACAAAATTACACACTAAATACAAACAACAAAATCCAGAATGCGTGCAAAACAGGATAGAACAAATGATAGAAAGAATCGAAATACATAATATGCCGATGTTAGCCAACCCCAAAACAACAAAGGATTTAAACACAAATATACATTTTGAAAGATCTTGTTTTTCAAGTATTTTATGTAACCTATGAGATGTCGACGTGAATAACTATTATATGCACTTAGGAATGAAAATCGGAACGGTTTCAGGCATATTGTAGTATTCCACAGGGAGTTTACTGATGGTGACTTAATTCATAATGAAGACTATACTGTCTTAACACGGGGAGTTTGCTGACGGTGACATAATTCATAGTGAAGACTACACTGTGTTAACTCGGGGAGTTTGCTGATGGTGACTTAATTCATAATCCATATTATACTGTGTTAACACAGGGAGTTTGCTGATGGTGACATAATTCATAGTGAAGACTATACTGTGTTAACACAGGGAGTTTGCTGATGGTGACGTCATTCATAATCAATACTATACTGTGTTAACACAGGGAGTTTGCTGATGGTGACATGATTCATATTAACACAGGAAAAAAGAATCGTTTCAATCTTAGAGATAACAAATGTTTCACAAAACAGGAATAAAGTTATCAATATTAGGCGTTAAGATCAATTACGTTTAAGTTATCTTCGGCTCAGACATGTCAAGATAACTGAAAAAGTAAAAAACTAAAAACTGAATCTTATTTGTACGGAATGCCACAAAAATGATTCTAGTGTTACACATTATTTAAAGGGGAACCATATAGCGAAATGTTTCCGATTTCATTGAAATGCTTGTATTCCCGTCATGATAGTCAATGCTAAAAGGAAAATCTATAAGAAACTGTCATGCAATCTAAAATCACGCAGAACTGCTGAATCGCTCAGATCAAACATTTCTAATCATGTCTGCTGAATGGAAACGAGATAACAAAACAATGTGATAAATACCAGCATTCGTTTTGTCTTAAAGAAATATGTTAAATTTCACAAGGTTACGTTTCTAACATCGCCAACAAACGTTTATTCAATAATGAAAAAAAATTGTGCTGCGAAATTCAGATTAAATCAAACTGGATTCAATATTCAATCTACCAGAGTTACAACTGATTCGCTCAAGACAACCTTTTTGTGAAATGCTTAAGTTACATGCAGGGTTAAGCATACGAACGTTTGCACTAACAAAGAAATAAAGAAAACTGAAGAGCTAACATGGTACAGTGAGCTACTCGAGAGATCTAAAGATGAAAAGGATATAGCTATGAAAAATAATTGCCTTGAAATGTATAAATCAAACCGAGCAGCAAAATATCCGTGACAGATATGAGCGTAAAGTAATTAAGAAATGAG
The DNA here is from genome assembly GCA_016617855.1 of Megalonaias nervosa. Lineage (NCBI taxonomy): Eukaryota > Metazoa > Mollusca > Bivalvia > Unionida > Unionidae > Megalonaias > Megalonaias nervosa. Next base: position 8,669 of record JAECUM010043125.1, read on the forward strand.
TTTTTTTAAAGTCGAGAATCTATTAGGGATGATTCCAATGAAGACAAGCCTTACTGTTTAAAATACCGATACTTGCTACAATTAAAGGAATATTCAAATACTTGGATAGTCTGTGTTTATTAATAGATGAAAGAAATTTAAAGATAATATAAAATTAAACCCTCTAATTTGTTCTAACTTTAGCGAAAATAATATGTATTGTGAACATTTTGCTTTGGATCAGATGCTATTAAATCAATGAAAGGTCAGATGCTATATATATATATATATATATATATATATATATATATATATATATATATATATATATATATATATATATACGGGGGAAAGGGCTTTTGGTCTGGAATTGTTGCGCGAATACTCAAATTAACGCAATCAATAGGTCGATCTGGGTTCACTTGCCAACGAATTAATCTTTCTACACTGCGAATGACCATTCCATGAGTCAAGGAAAACCAAACGACTGTTAGGCGAAATATACTCAAGAGGACGCAACCCAAGCCAACTAGTTGTGGTGTTTGTATTACAAAAGACAAACAATAAAACCCGCTTTACTCACACCCGATTTGAGATAGGTAGGGTATGCAACACAAAGATAAAAAATAGTGAACATACGAACGATTTAAGTGAAGGTACATATATACAATTCCACTCTTCAGAAAATATTTTTACGTCAAACAGCAAAATACTTCTTCTAGTTCGAGGGTATCAGGTAGTGTTTCTTGGAATATTTTTGGAGGATGAAACGGCATAAAATATCGAAGAGATAAGTAAACAGGATGTTCTTAGATTTAAAACACTTGATTAGCAGGGCGAATACACATGTAAACGAACAACAGGAGATTACCTGATATGCCTCAGGTATTAAATATAGCAGGTACAAAAATATTTGGTAAAAACAACAAAGCATTTGATGCGAAACCATCGATTTATTTGCTCCGACGTAGTAAGAAAATAGTTTGTAAAACTTTGTATCTCCGTTAACAATAGAAAGCAAAAGATTTTTGCTTTCTCTGCTGAAGATTTTAACTTAAAAAAGAAACTAATTACTATGAAAGGTGAATACAAGTATTTTAGCCCTGAATACAAAATAATTCTACATTTATTACAAGTACATGTTGATGGCTGTTAACTGTAACAAAGGTAACAAAGATAACGGTAGCAGTCATCCCATACAGTGATAATGCAAGTTGTTACACCATCATCGAGTGTACATCACAATAATAGACAAGGAATAACAATGAAAGAAATGTACAGTCTACTGGCGAACTAATTAACGCTGCAACTAGAAACTGTTGAAAAACTACGGAAAACAGTAGGAAGTTTGAACGGTCTTTATTTTACAAAATATTATACAGCAAGAATTGGAAACAAAAAATAGATGAAGATCTCGAACAAATGAAAAAGGAATTAATCTCAGAGTAAACAGAAGAGCTAACGTGGGAAAATATATTAAAATTTGTTGTTTATTGATATTGGCTATCATATATACAAAGTAGAGTCGTAGCCAAAACCAACTAAACAAAGAACATCTGCAAGGCAAACGCGAAGGCAAAAAGACAAAAGTCGGAAACTTTGAAATGCAAATCACTTGTGCAACAAACAACAACATTTACCTCTCTTAAAAGAGTTGTTTTAAATGTCTGAGACAAAAATTATTGTAAATATTATTTACCAAGCATCATGGGAGACAGCTTTAATAGTTTCTTATAAAATACGGTGTCAGATACTATTTATTTACCAGACATTGCAAAGGGATTCTTAAATTGCTGGTACCTGTTAGTGTATCCGATATTAAACAGACAACTTAATTGTGCACGGATTGTTGGTGAATAAAATTGTTTTGTTGAGGTAACATGCATGTAGCCTCAACATTTGTTTATGTTGCTTTCCCAAAATACATGCAATATTTGATGCCTTGCAACACATGCAACATTCAATGTCTTACAATACATGCAACATTTAATGCCTTGCAATACATGCAAAATGTAATGCCTTGCAATACATGAACATTTAATGTTTTGCAATACATGCAAAATTTAATGCCTTGCAATACATGCAACACTTAATGCCTTGCAATACAGTACATGCAACATTTAATGTTTTGCAATACATGAACATTTAATGTCTTGCAATACATGCAATGTCTTGCAAAAATTATATAATGTGCTGCATTTCCTTCCACATTTGGCCAATGAAGAAATTCATTTCTTCTCACAGTTTTCAATGTGTACGATGGTGCTAAGATGCCAGTTTAGCTAAGTGCAATTTTGTCTGAGCGTGTATACATGACCCATATGGCTCTGTTTAACCTTTCAAGAAAGTTAAACGCAGATAAATGAACTATTCTTACTCCTTACTGAACTAAATTGTAGGATTGCTTCCATTATTCATTTGCAAATTATTTTGATGAATAACAAAACAGCCTCGAGTCTGACTGGTCTATGTTAAATCAATCAGATCCTAGGCTTTGAAATATTTGATCTCTGTCTGGGTCATTTATTTGGCTGATTAACATCGGCGAAATATTCCTCGCTATTATTTACTATTGTTCTCTCTAACCTGTTCTTATTGTTTATTTTTTGCGTTCTTTATATCCATTACGCATTCGGTTTCTCGTATTTTTGTGAGTTAATGTTTCAAGATGCACTTGAAAATATATGTGCTAATGGTTCTACCGTATAAACACTTAATTGTATGACCATTACATTCTTTCAGCACGCAGAAATACAGGTCATCTCTTCCCAAATGAAGCTGTTTCCTAATTCAACAATCTTGTCACGGATTGCAGCGCAGCGTTTGTCTGAAATATTTTATTTCTCCATTCCCTTGCTATTATTGCTATTTTGAAGAACTGCAATTGAAATATTTTAACATTTCCTGATGATAGATCAGAACTGTTTCATATAAATACAATGCTAGGGGTTGCACTTGAGAAGCAAATATTTCGACAGAACTGTACTTTGAATTTCTATGCATTTCTCCATTCATACTGGGATTTAAATTTCACAAAATATATCCGTGGGCAAAAAATAAGAAGATTTCGATGTGAGCCAGGTCTGTCCGTATATCCACTACTACTGAATATTCATCCCACCGGCCCTTGGGTGGGATGGGGTTAGGGAATCTTAATTTTTGGATTTTCTGAAAAATACTAGTCTAGAAATGTCAAAGAACAAACCAATGCCGTCCAAAAAATTTCCCCGATTTCTGCCGAATATAAACACTTTGTTGTATTCGTATGTAGTGTGCGATTCGATACAAAGAGCGAGGCCATCCTATACTGCTTTTTTCAGGACTAACCTTACCTTTAAAAGCGACACTACCTATTCGATAAAATAACACAATGTGCGTCCCTCAAAAAAGGATAAAGAAAAGAGGAAAAAAGGAAACCATAAATAAACAATAACACCCATGGATAAAGCAAGCTTAACTTTCAAAATCCTTAACAATACTAATGTAGTATAATTTTATTGTACAAATAATATTCTGAAGAGCTAAAACGAAGACTAACAAAATGACTAGGTTATTGGTTTAAAATTTTTTTAATTGTAAATATTCACAGAAACCAACCTGGATCTTATTAAAAAGGGAATAAGACACTTACTAATAGTTTAGCAAAACCTAGGCTAAAAATAGGACAAACTCAAATTTTGATTGGTATTCCTTTGACTGGGGGTAAATGTATTTGTGTCATATGCATTATTCACCGGTGATAACGGAAGAACAATGGTCAAGTCGGTCTCTGATGTAAGGTACAAGAGGAATTTGTGAAATCTCGATAATTCTGACACCCGTTTCTCTACAAAACCGTACAAATAAACAATAAAAAAACAAACAAGCAAACAAACCCCAACAAAACAACAATCAAGCAAGTAAACGACAGTAATTAAATCTTACGGGAATAGAGAAGTATTGATGGCCGATATGCATATCAAGCGTTGTGAAGATCACACTAATTTTCTTTTGATGACCAATATGCATAGCAATCGTTGTGAAGATAGTGGTGTATTTCTTTTGACGGCCAGCGTGCATGTTGTGAATATCGTGCTATTTTCTTTTGATGGCCAGTGTGCATACCAACCGTTGTGAAGATAGGGCTATTTTCTTTTGATGACAAGTATGCATACCAATTGTTGTGAAGACAGTGCCATTTTCTATTGATGGCCAGTGTGCATGTTGTGAATATTGTGCAATTTTCATTTAGATGGCCAGTGTGCATACCAATCGTTGTGAAGATAGTACTGTTTTTTTTTGTTTTTTTTTGTGTTGTTGTTCTTTTGATGGCCAATGTGCATATCAAGCGTTGGGAAGATAATGCTTTATTCTTTTGATGGCTGATGCGTTGTAAAGACAGTGTTAAGTATGACGTATGGTTAATGCTTTTTTTCCTTTTTCACCCTCTGAAGTACGGCATTTCTGGCAAAGTTGCGTGCAATAAAATATGGACTCAAGATGGTGATATCGAGAGCGATGATTGCATGACAGGGCAGTGGGAGATCAACGGCGATAAGGGCATGAGAGGTAGCAGTATTCTTCTTCTTCGTCTTCATCGTTGTCGTATTTCGTATTATTATTATTATTATTATTATTATTAGTAGTAGTAGTAGTAGTAGTAGTAGTAGTAGTAATAGAAGAAGTAGTGGAATTTGATTTTCAGCCTCATTATTGCTTTTACGCTTTAATTTAGTATACTTCCAAAACCTACCCCTTGTAAACGGGCTAAACGAAGAAGAGTTAATTTCATTTGTACTTGTATCTTTTTACCACTTTTTCTCTCAAGCTGCAAAGAAATGGTACATCTTTAAAAAAGACACCACCACCTTCGGCACGCATTACATAGATGTCTATTATATATATATATATATATATATATATATATATATATATATATATATATATATATATATATATATATTTTCTTCATAAATTTTGTATTCATAACGGTGGTTGAGAAACTGTATAGTTTAAGCCAGAATATTGTTTCGGTTTTGTTCTTTTCTATACGATCTTTTAACTTACTCATAATTGGCTTTCGGTTCTGTTCTATAAGATCTGTAAACTTCTTTATAATTGGCTTTCCATTTCTCATTCAACGGGCTAGGGAGTCATTACAGATGATAGAGGTGAACGGATAAAAATAAGTGTCCTTTAAACACGATCCACAAAAACTGTTGCCTTAATTTTTTAAACGTGTTCTAAAATTTGGCTCATAACGTATAAAACTTGTCAGAGTACAAAGACTGAACTCACGCATTAATAATAATAATAATAATAATAATAATAATAGTAATAGTAATAATAATAATAATAAAATTTAAAACACACACACAATGTCAGTCTCTGATTCTTATTGGAATTTTCAAGGTATGTAGACATGCAAATAAATATATTATCCCCAAAACGTCTTTTTTTTCAAATCTCACTACTTGTGAGGTTATAAAAAACATTTACAGAAGAAAACAACAAAATAGTGAGAATTAATTTTTTGTACTCTTGCAGTTTCTTGACATTATTGCATGTCATGTGACCCTAAACTTAAATTCATTTGCACATGTATGACCTAAAATTAACTAACTCTACGAGTGCATGCATGATGACAAGATACTTCGGTGCTGCTCATGTTTTATCATCGGTCTGGTATAAGCAATGTTGTAGTTGTCTGGTTGTAATTAGAAAATAATGAAACAATTAGCGAGTTCATTAATTGTAATGACTGATGATTTTGGCATCCTGCTTGAGGTCCCTGCACAAATGTACACTGAGGATGATAAATGTATGATAATGATAGTGTGTGTGTGTGTGTGTGTGGGCGAGAGAGAGAGAGAGAGAGAGAGAGAGAGAGAGAGAGAGATGCATACATACAGAGACAGAAATTTAATAATTGATTCAGATATGTCATTTTCTTCCGCGCAACAGTATAGTCAAATAATAGAATCACACAAGTACGAATTATTATGTATTTGCCTTTATAACTACGTTGTCCATTTGTAAGGTTGTGCAAATATGTAGACATATGTTTATACGATTCGCAAGAGTCTAGCTCACAAGCAACAGAGTGGTTGCAATAGTGATGACAAAATAGCATATCAGAAGACAGGGTCTTATATACCACGCCAACTACTTGGAAATAAATGAGAATTTGGAAGACAATTTTTCTCTTGAAAAATTCAACCTTTCAGTTAATCCATGGTAACACATCAAGCCAACCCAATTTAGATAAAGCAAGGGTGAATACAGCATTGATAACAATTTAAACCGGTAGAATATACCTTCAATATGCAACACACTAACAAAAGATGAACTCTTCATGAAAAGAAAACACTTCTCCGTAAACGTGTACGACTTATGAAAACTAAACAGATTTAAATACATTAGATTGTGATTTACTCTAAATATTGCATACTTATTAAAACAACGCAAAATATGTCGTGAATATAGAAACTTCATGTTATAGTAGTGAAGCACAAATTCAAATAAATTACTACTGAAAATTCTAACCAAGGATATGATCGGATGGCATCTTGTTTTCTCATTCAGAAAGAAAACTGTACAAGTGTACAACATGACCAACTCATTTCTAAAAGAAAATTGTACAAGTGTACAACATGACCAACTCATTTCTAAAAGAAAACTGTACAAGTGTACAACATGACCAACTCATTTCTAAAAGAAAACTGTACAAGTGTATAACACGAGCCAACGACTTTAACAATTGCTTACAAATTAATCATGTACATAATTCTCCACATATACAATATTAGACGCCATTGTGTTGGCATTGACAAAGTAGAAAGACTGCATACATATAATGTTGCAAGAACTCAATCAACTCAAGAACCCCTTTCAGAGAAGTATATGCACGAAATCAGCAGGCAGACAACGAGTCAAGATACATGTATACTTGAACCGCTAACTTCTCACCTTCAGGAGTTAAAAAACTGAAGTCAGATAAGAAATGATCTGCGATATATGAAGTAGATTTAGTACACTAACGGCACGGGCTTTCATCTATAAATGTGAGTGGTCTGGAACGACACTGGATACGACTGTAAAGCTGGGGTGGGGGCGGTGCTCTCAAGTATCGGTCGGCATCAATCGCGGAGCTTCCACTGATACCACATTTCACTAAATGTCTACATGCTCAATCTTGCCTGGATACATCCTGTTCATGATAAATTGATTAATGCATTATTTTAATAACATTTTACCAAAGTATATCTGAAATGAAACCTGTTTGAAATTTTTATCTTATCACCGGACAATTGAATAAGAGCATGAGAAATACTTTCTTCGAGAAATATGCATAGGCCTTGTATACATTTCTCTAAAGAAATTGAGTTTTTTTTTTTTTCTGGTACTAAGTGTTTCAATAAAGTTTATCCGCAACAAAAGCAAAGCTGCATTTGCTCATGAACGCCCAGAAATACCCTTTCGTATGATTTTGAGCAAATGGTGACTCGTCTTAACTCGATAAGCGATGGACGAAGACACAGGCTACTAAACAATATCAGAGATAGAAAGCAAATCCACTGAACTAACAGACAATGTCGTTCATTGCGTACAGGAGAGCAATATCCCCGAATATCACATATAGAAACTCTGATCTTATTATAATACGTGTATTCACAAATGATTTCTCTTCCATTGTTCCGTATTATCTTCCTGATCATATTATTATAAACCCAGCTTCCAGATCGATTCTTCTGAAAGAGTCACTTTCAGTAGCCTCGTACAAAATAGATACATATGGAGTGCGCAGAGCGTGTGTACAATCCACGTATATGAAATGTGCAGAGCGTATGTATAATCTAGGTATATGGAGTGTGCAGAGCATGTGTATAATCCAGGTATATGCTGTGCGCAGAGCGTGTGTGTAATCCAGGTATATGCTGTGCGCAGAGCGTGTGTATAATCCAGGTATATGCTGTGTGCAGAGCGTGTGTGTAATCCAGGTATATGCTGTGCGCAGAGCGTGTGTATAATCCAGGTATATGCTGTGTGCAGAGCATGTGTATAATTCAGGTATATGCTGTGTGCAGAGCATGTGTATAATCCAGGTATATGCTGTGCGCAGAGCGTGTGTATAATCCAGGTATATGCTGTGCGCAGAGCGTGTGTATAATCCAGGTATATGCAGTGCGCAGAGCGTGTGTGTAATCCAGGAATACGGGCTCGGAATATAATAGAAGGAAACGAAAAATAAATAAATAAATAAATAAATAAATAAATAAATAAATAAAAATAATGATAATTCTTAAAATGAGATATGTCATTGTTTGCTGATCGTTATCTAAACAAAGCGAAAAGAGATTCTTTTACAAGTCTGGAAAGCTGATTGCGCATTTTGCAAGAATCGAACAGGTTACATTGACAAAAATGTGAATGCAGTACAAATGAAGAAGAATGTATGTATGTATGTATGTATGTATGTATGTATGTATCTATGTCTACGATCAGTGTTACCAGTTGCATGTACTCACTGAATAGCCTTAGCAGAAAAATACAGACTGGGGGACTATACGTTTATTTCTGTATGTTTACAAGCCGTGAAGGAATACGTGTATATTAAAAATGAAATTGAAAACTTAATAAACCAGCGTAACTTGTAACGTTTAGAAAATCGAACAAGTTACTATTTGTGTGATTACATCCCGTATCTGAGAACATTAAAAATCAAATTAAAAATTGCTAGACCACACTGAAATGTAAAATAGCACGATTTTTTTAATAAATAAATAAATAAATGGATAAATTCCGAGAAATTACGATTCCAGCAGTGTTATTTTATACTCAACCCAAGCACAGCTCTTTGACTCGAAGGTATCATTTTACAAAATCCAATTATTTATTACAGCAGCAAGTCGACGTATTATTTGGCAAAATTGGATATTCGTTATAGGGTCTACAGTAATCACAGCAAGATTGTTAATTGTTTTCGCTACATGATCTGTACTTGTTACAGCACGATTGTCCAATGTTTTCGCTATAGGGTCTGCACTAATTATAGCACGATTGTTAATTGTTTTCCGTATAGGACTAGTTACATCACTATTGTTAATTGTTTTACATTCTAAGCAGTATTTAGTAGCAGACACAAACAAGAGTGTGTGTGATTTTAGAATTTTAACGTAGCTTTAACAATTTTTCAGTCATATCGCTACGATGTCTACAATGTGGCAGTTTATAGTGATGTCTAGCACTGAGGCATCATGCCGCAGACATGTGGCATGATGTCCCACCCAGTCACATTATCCTGACACCAGGCCGACCAGTCCTAACACTAACCTCTTAATACTGAGCGCCAAGCGAGGCAGCTGTTAGTTCCATTTTTAAAGTCTTTGGTATGACTCGGCTGGGGTTTCAAACCCGCGACCTCCCGCATCCGCACAAACAAGAGGCCCAAATAATATTTTTTTGTAGGAAGAAAGATCCTGCTCTATTAATTTCAATTTAGTAAGGTATTTTGTAACTGTTTATGTTTAATGTTCTCATATCCGGACATGGGATTTGGAAGCCAAAAATATGAATGGTCCATCTCTCTCAATATTTTGACAGTTACAATTATATATTTTTACTGCATAGGATTCTCTCCTTTTTTGACCGAATTTGTTGTACAAGAATAAAAAAACATTTACCAAGCCATATCCTGCATCCCGTACAGATGACTGCGAGGAATAATTCTATTTTAGCTTTACATGCGGCATGTAGTTCAGGAGTTATATAATAATCGATATAATCAGAAATGGCAACTGTTGAAACGAGGAGGAGGAGTGAGGAGGAGGAGAAAGTTGAGAAGGAGGAGGGCCATAAGCATGTAAAAGTAGTAGCAGTTGTAGCGTATTAGTAATACTAGTATTGATGATATTAGTATCAGTGGTGGTGGTAGTAGTAATCAGGGCCGACAAGGGGGGTGGGGGTGGGACAACCGGGGATATATCCCCAGGGCCCGGGCTGGGGCCGAACAACACTTTTTAATTTTATAAAAGAAGAATTTGGTTTGAACAAGAACTAGGAGAGGCCCGGGTGTTTATTACCCCAGGCCCGTGATCGCTCTCTACGCCCCTGGTAGTAACAGTTGTAGTAATTGTACAAGTATTACTACTAGTAACAGTAGCAGTGTTAGTAGTGAAGGCGATGGTGGTAGTATTAGTAGTTGTAAGCTGTAATAGGGGCAGCACGGGTTACAGTAGTAGTGTTAGTAGTGAAGGCTATGGTAGTAGTATTAGTAGTTGTAAGCTGTAATAGGGGCACCAGGTTACAGTAGCAATGCTAGCAGTGAAGGCGATGGTGGTAGTATTAGTAGTTGTAAGCTGTAATAGGGGCACCAGGTTACAGTAATAGTGTTAGTAGTGAAGGCGATGGTAGTAGTATTAGTAGTTGTAAGCTGTAATAGGGGCACCAGGTTACAGTAGCGGTGCTAGCAGTGAAGGTGATGGTGATAGTATTAGTAGTTGTAAGCTGTAATAGGGGCACCAGGTTACAGTAGCAGTGTTAGCAGTGACGGCGATGGTGGTAGTATTAGTAGTTGTAAGCTGTAATAGGGGCACCAGGTTACAGTAGCAGTGTTAGTAGTGAAGGCGATGGTAGCAGTATTAGTAGTTGTAAGCTGTAATAGGGGCAGCACGGGTTACAGTAGCAGAGGTAGCAGTGAAGGCGATGGTAGTAGTATTAGTAGTTGTAAGCTGTAATAGGGGCAGCACGGGTTACAGTAGCAGTAGTAGCAACTGAATCTGTAGTAGCCATCTAGATTGCAATGGTAGTGCTGGGAGCACCAGTTGTAGTGAACGCAATAGCGATTAGCGGTTGTACCAGCAGCATTTAGTGACAGTGGTGATGTTAGTAGTAATAGTGGTGCTGGTGGTGACAGAGGCTGTGGTTGTGTTGGGGTAGTAGTTGTAGTAGTAGCTGTGAAAGTGGTGGTGATAATAGAAATTAGTGGTTGCAGTGGTGATGACATTAGTTGCAGTGGTAGTGGTAGAAGTGGCAGTAAGTTAACCGTAACATCTTGTAGTTTTATGGGCAACAAAGTGTCTCATTATCTACATCTTTAATCGCCGTAAGAAATATCCGAATAACGCAGTCACATATTTGTGCCATAATAAAATTTTGTTTTGCGCTATTTAAACACTATCTGGTTTTAAACGCTGTGGATAAAATATGTACAATGTAGAAATCCGAGGACCAGTCAATACCAAGAAACTTGTCATTTAAATGATCAATCAATATCTGCCATGATCAAATTTAATTCGGCGCTATTAAAAAACTGCGAGTTTATAAGTTTGGATGAAATATACATAATGCAAGGATACATGGACCATTCAATATTCGCAATGTTATTATCTCAGTGATCAATCAGTATATTGAAATTTGTAATGAACAATATATACTCATTCTCCACGATTTGCAACTTAACACAATTTCACCACTCTTCTTTTATTCCGAGATCCTCCAGCCAGTGCCAGATTAAACCATGTGGAGGCCCCTAGGCAGTCGAAATCTCGGGGCCCCCTCGCAAATTATCTTCTAATACGTCAAGATCAAATCAATTCAATATTATTGATCCGTTGTCGCGGGGCCCCTAGGCCGGTGCCTACTCTGCCTATTTGGTAATCCGGCACTGCTTCCAGCCTGTCTAAAGCTGCATAAAGCAAAATCATCAACTTCCAGTGTTAGTGATGCGAAAAATGTATTATTAGTGCCGTGCAAATCTGAAATATAAAAAATAGAAAAGATAAAGAAGCAAAACAAAAATAACAACAAGGAAATAAAAATAAATCGTGGGGCCAGTGACTAAAGCATATGAAGACGTAGGTTATCGGTAGATACGTTTGCATTCTCCCAGAAGTATTCTCAAAATGTGTAGCGGAGTATTTTTACATGCTCCCTAAAGTACTCTCAGAATACGTATTGGAGTTCTTTTACATGCTCAATAAAGTCTTCTCGAAATAAGTACCGGAGAAACTGTTAGCACATTATTGTATTTAAGCTAGTTTTCTCTTACTTACTTCCAGCTGCGTATTAATCCAGACAACAGTAAACGCAATTATGCCAGAATCGGAGCCAAAACGACCTCCACCTTTTCCGTATGTGTTAGATTACCGAATCCAGTATTTACTGCGTAATATCGTGCACCCGACTCGAAACAGCGTACATCCAAATTTTTAACGTCACATAATGGGTCTGTCATGTTCATTCTACTCATCAATTCAAGCGTGCAACACAGACCTTAGTCTGTCGGCGCATTAAGTGACGGTAGGTCTGGGTCTAAAACGGGTGCGTGTTATATCCTAATCTGTGAACCTATTATTTCAGATTTTCTGTTTATTTAATGATTTTCCATGCAGTTATATCTGTCATCGAGAATGTATGGAAATTTTCCACTTGATAACCATGCCTTGTAACCGTATATTTTTCTGAAGATATTGTTTTGATTTAAGTGCTACACATAAGGATACAAGTATCTCCACGCTTTTGCTCTCACAGACGGACTCCATCAGATTATTTTTAAAAATGATGTAGTAACTCTTTTATTTACATTTTAAATCAGTAGATAATGAAAATATGATGAAACTTACATTGAACAGTGAAGATGAAGTAGAAGATGACACCGTGTACGAATGCAACGTTCAAGTCACCGTGTACGAATGCAAGATTCATTTAAAAAGCAAGGAAAATGTTTCCATACTAAAGATGGCGATTACTCAACATATTAACATTAATTACGAAGAAAATATATTGCGTGAAGTAAAAAATAAATTGTCTAATACAATAATGACATAAGTGGGTGTGTGTGTGCGAACGCGTTCGCAAATGATGCAAAGGTCAATTCCAGTTATCTTCATAGCTATTACTAAGCGTGATTTACCAATCAATGATAGCCTTACTAAGCGTGATTTACCAATCAATGATAGCCTTACTAAGCGTGATTTACCCATCAATGATGGGCTAACGGTAACCTCTAGCAGAGATTTTTTTTTTTTTTTTTTTTTTTTTTTTTTTTAAGAAGCAGACGAAGTTATTCTTGTTTCTTTGAAAAGTTAACTCAGAATTTTGAAGTTGAAATCATAGATGGCTTTGGTGAATATGAACCGAAACGTCTAGAATTGGAGTATGGCTTTCTTTTTAGAAATAGTTATATACGTGATTAGCTTCTCTCGACATGGCATATTGTAAATATGATAAAGTAATTCGTAATTTTAAAGTTGAGCTGTTTATCCAGGAGGTTAGCATGTAGTCAGCAGGGCAATTTACCAAGGCGTTTCCAGATAAAGCAGAAAACCATAAATCGTGAGATAAAATCCATTAATCAACACCAATAGATTTCCCTGCAGACCGCTGAAGCAAAGGTCTATAGAAGACAGAGTTATCTGTACCTCCCAACTCCACCCCATGTCGAAAGAAGACAGAAGGTTTGTTGTAGATTTTAATCATGTGCGCGTGCACTTGTTTAATTTGGGTCAATTTCAGTACTGGTAATTTAACTATATATATATATATATATATATATATATATATATATATATATATATATATATATATATATATATGGTATGTACGCTGTATCACTGAGATACCACGAGATGTATGTATGTTTCAAGAAAAGGAAACGAAGCTTACCGAGTTTCCTGTTTATGAAAAATTTATAAAACCAGTGGTATATCATTGATTCAGCGTACATACTATATATATATATTTTATTTATCTCACGTACAAATACCCACATTTGCCTGGTTAAGACGTCCGCCTCGGATGCGGGAGGTCGCGGGCTCGAACCCCGGCCGAGTCGTACCAAAGACTTATAAAAATGGTACTAACAGCTGCCTCGCTTGGCGCTCAGCAATACGAGGTTAGTGTTAGGACTGGTCGGTCTGGTCTCAGGATAATGTGACTGGGTGGGACATCATGCTACATGTCTGCGGCATGATGCCCCAGTGCTAGACATCACTATAAACTGCCACACTGCAGACATCGTAGCGATATGACTGAAAATGTGTTAAAGCTACGTTAAAAATCCAAATCACACACACACACACACACACACACACACACACACACACACACACACACTTGCCCTTTGAACGGAGTTAAGATATGCTCCGGGCAACTGTGTATTTACCAAGTGAATGAACTCCTCACATCCCTGCGACTGTGTCAGCTACTAAATGTAGTTATATGCCTTTTCTTGTTGTAAACAATCACATTTGCACATTGATAAGTTGATTGTTTTCCTTTTGAGTTTCTATTTTTATTCTCATTTATTAAATCAGTATAAGACAAACTTATGATTTAAACATGAAAGATGGTTTTATGAAGAAAGTAGAGCACTACAAACACGGTTAACTTCTTGGCTCTGAACTCTCTGGCATTCACGTACTGACGCATGGAAACAGGGTCGACAAGAGGGTGGGAGCAACCGGGGATATATCCCCAGGGCCCAGGCCCGTAAGGGCCGAACAGCACTTTTTAATTTTATAAAAGAAAAACTTTATTTGAACAAGAACTAGGAGAGGCCCGGGTGTTTCTTACCCTAGGCCCGTGATCACTCTGTACGGCCCTGCATGGAAATAGCATGGAATAGAAAGTAAGCGAAATGACGAACCAACAAGAGATAATTAAAATATTTTAATATATTTACGTTCGATCTAAGCCATTATTCTGCTTTAAATAACATTACTACTGACCATAAAACTCGCTCTCTCTCTCTCTCTCTCTCTCTCTCTCTCTCTCTCTCTCTCTCTCTCTGTGGACAGTTTGACTTAACTTTACCAGCATTCATAGGTCCAGAAACATCGTCGTATGCCACCAGCAAAAATCATTAGCACTCGTATTTTCATGGATTTTCGCCCGTATCTTGCAACGATGGTCCAGAGAGAGAGAGAGAGAGAGAGAGAGAGAGAGAGAGAGCGGGGCGGCCCTTTTGAACATTTTAATTTTAATTTATAATAATTTATTTTGAGAATATTATAATAGGTTTAATAGCAAAGCATTAGATACGTTACAGTACGTGTGACTCGTAACCGACAAATGTAACGTATTGTGTCGACAGACTATTGAAACTAAGTATCATTGATATTATCAGCACTGCAGATAGATCCTACGGAAAGTGTAAACATACCGTTACGACGAACCATATTCTTGTAGGTTACTTGGTGCAAGTTCAGTTTTAAGGTTTTCATTCAGCCCAAATTGTTTTTCTCTCTCACTCCAGATTTCTGCATATTTTGTCCCTTATGCATGAGAGAGGAGAGGGGAACGGAAAAAAAGGATTGCGAAGAAATTGTATACCACGTTAAATTCACTTCGAAGACGGAGACTATTAATACTTTGTATCATTCTTTTCATACATCATTAATGATTAATGAGTTGAAATTCATCATTGGTCTATAGGCCTGCAGTTGAAAAAATGTTTATACTCGTATTATTGCGCCATGGGCGGATCACAATTTGATATACCAATAGTATTCGTATATCAAATTGCTTTATACCAAACGCTTTAAAAGCTGTTATTTTTAATGACTGTGGTATATATATATATATATATATATATATATATATATATATATATATATATCTAATAAACCAATGCTATAATATATATATATATATATATACACGTGTAACAGAGATATGTCAAACGTTCTAGTGTTTTTCTAAAAAAAACCCCAGTGTTTTGTTTTATAGGTGCAAAGATCAGAAGACGAAAATGTACAAAAAGATAATATTTAATTGAAGAATTCCTAATATAAGAAGAAATATAGAGACTACTAGACTGATATGTGTATATAATGTCAGAGTTAAATCTTGAATCATTTTGGAATTCTGCTATGAGCACGTGAGTGTAAATGATGAACGAATGAACAAACAGAAAAACTGATGACGACAAATATTGAACATAAAAATTTTGAATAGTAAATGGCACATCAACACCACGATTCTAATGTGTGTACCAAATGTCACATCTACACCACGATTCTAATTTGTGTACCAAAAGGAACATCAACACCACGATTCTACTATGTGTACCAAATGTCACATCTACACCACTCTAATATGTTAAAAAAGGCACATCTACACCACGATTCTAAAATGTGTACCAAAAGGCACATCAACACCACGATTCTACTATGTGTACCAAATGTCACATCTACACCACTCTAATATGTTAAAAAAGGCACATCTACACCACGATTCTAAAATGTGTACCAAAAGACACATCAACACCACGATTCTAATTTGTGTACCAAATATCACATCTACACAACGATTCTAATGTGTCCCAAAAGGCACATCAACACCACGATTCTACTATGTGTACCAAATGTCACATCTACACCACTCTAATATGTTAAAAAAGGCACATCTACACCACGATTCTAAAATGTGTACCAAAAGGCACATCAACACCACGATTCTAATTTGTGTACCAAATATCACATCTACACAACGATTCTAATGTGTCCCAAAAGGCACATAAACACCACGATTCTACTATGTGTACCAAATGTCACATCTACACCACTCTAATATGTTAAAAAAGGCACATCTACACCACGATTCTAAAATGTGTACCAAAAGGCACATCTACACAACGATTCTGATGTGTGTACCAAATGTCACATCTATACTACGATTCTAATGTGTGTCCTAAAAGGCATATCTACACCACGATTCTAATTTGTGTACCAAATGTCACATTTACACCACGATTCTAATGTATGTAACAAATGTTACATAGACACCACAATTCTAATGTGTATAACAAATGTTACATATATACCACGATTCTAATATGTGTCCCAAAAGGCACATCTACACCACGATTCTAAGTTGTGTACCAAATGTCACATTTACACCACGATTCTAATATGTGTCCCAAAAGGCACATCTACACCACAATTCTAAAATGTGTGTACTGTACATGTCCACATCGATTCTAATGTGTGCCAAATGGCATATCTACAAAACGATTCTGAAATGTGTCCCCAAAAAAGCACACGTATACCACGATTCTAAAATGTGTACCAAATGGCACATCTACACCACGATTCTAATGTGTGTACCAAATATCACATCTACACCACAATTCTAATGTGTGTACCAAAAGGCACATCTACACCTCAATTCTGATGTGTGTACTGTTACGTGTCTAGGCTCGTACAAAATGTAACAAGAAAAGAGTGAAGACAACAAACTTTTTGTAAAATTTATAAAAATAATTTATTTCCCTAGAAAAAAAAGGTAAATATAAGAAAAAGGACTTACGGTTTACGAATCAAATCCAACATTAATCCAAGAATTAAAATATAGAAGTCCTATCAATGAAAAGTCCTAAATGAATCACAGTTCGAATCCCGATGAAATTCCAAGATGGAAGGCGATGACGTATGCCGTAACCTTCACAGTGCTGTCGTGTCAACATTTCCTTGTTGAATCACAAAAAAATAATATTCGAGTTTAGAATTTCTGAATAAATTTCGATAAATGCCTTTGTCCAAGGAAATATGACGAGCACTAGTATTTTCCAGGGTAAATAAATTACTAATTCCAAAAAAAATTAAAAAAAAACTCAAACTGGTCACAACAAAACACGTTTGAGCTTCAAAGGTTTAAAGCACAACTCAGCTGATTCTTATGATAAAATGAGTTATAAGCCCGACTAAAACGCAAAACAGATTCCCGGATGGAGGTCAAAATTGCATCCCACTGGGAAAACCAAACGTTTGTAACAATAAACACATGTTATTTGTCACGTACTCCAGGTATGGCCTTGATTCCACTAAATGAATCTTACTCTTGGAATGAATAAGAAAAAATTAAAAAAAGTTGTTTACTAAAATCCTTACTGATTTCTGAATCAAGGTCAGCAATTAGATACAATTTTTCAACTACTGGTTGTTTATCAGGTCAAACAGAACTGAACTGAATTTCTAAAACAAATCAAATCCAGTAGACATAATTATCATTACAATAACATGTAATGGAATAAAATAAAAATTAAAAAAAAATTAAAACTAACAAACAAGCAATTAAATTACACATACATAACAGTACCAAATGTCACATCTACACCACGATTCTAACGTGTATACCAAATGTTACATCTACACCACGATTCTAATGTGTGTAACAAATGTTACATACACACCACAATACTAATGTGTGTGCCAAATGTCACATCTACACCACGACTCTAATGTGTGTACCAAATGTCACATCAACACCACGATTCTAATTTGTGTCCCAAATGGCACATCTACACCACGATTCTAAAACGTGTACCAAATGTCACATCTACACCACGATTCTAAATGTGTGTACCAAATGGCACATCTACACCACGATTCTAATGTGTGTACCAAATGTCACATCTACATCACGATTCTAATTTGTGTCCCAAAAGGCACATCTACACCACGATTCTAATGTGTTTCCTAAAAGGCACATCTATACCACGATTCTAATACGTGTCTCAAAAGGCACATCAACACCACGATTCTAATATTTGTACCAAATGGCACATTTACACTACTCTAATATGTGAAAAAGTACATCTACACCACGATTCTGATATGTGTACAAAAAGGCACATCTACGCCTCGATTCTAATATGTATATCAAATGGCACATATACACAACGATTTTAATGTGTACCAAAAGGTACATGTCCACATCGATTCTAATGTGTACCAAATGGCACATCTCGAAAACGATTCTGAAATGTGTCCCATAAAGCACACGTACACCACGATTCTAATATGTGTCCCAGAAGCTCATCTACACAACGATTCTAACATGTGTACCTAATGTCACATCTACACCTCGATTCTAATGCGTACCAAAATGCACATCTACACCTCGATTCTAATATGTGTACCACACGGCGCATCTACACCACGATTCCAATATATGTCCCAAAAGGCACATGTACATCTCGATTCAAATGTGTACCAAATGTCACATCTACACCACGATTCTAATATGTGTACCAAATGTTACATCTGCACCACGATTCTAATATTTGTCCTCTCTCTCTCTGTTTGTGTGTGTGTGTGTGTGTGTGTGTGTGTGTGTGTGTGTGTGTGTGTGTGTGTGTGTGATTTAGATTTTTAACGTAGCTTTAACAATGTTTCAGTCATATCGCTACGACATCTGCAGTGTGACAGTTTATAGTGATGTCTAGCACTGGGGCATCATGCCGCAGACATGTGGCATGATGTCCCACCCAGTCACATTATCCTGACACCAGGCCGACCAGTCCTAACACTAACCTCTCAATGCTGAGCGCCAAGCGAGGCAGCTGTTTGTAACATTTTTGTAAGTCTTTGGTATGACTCGGCCGGGGTTCGAACCCGCGACCTCCCGCATCTGAGGCGGACGCTCTAACAACTAGGCCACCGGAGCGGTAATATTTGTCCTGAAAGGCAAATCTACACCACTATTCTAATATG
>JAECUM010043126.1:0-47266 GCA_016617855.1 Megalonaias nervosa
CTGCTTGTATTTTGGAATATTTACGTTTAGATGTTTTAATTTCAAGAAGTACCGTTGCTTATTTTGCTTGTCTAAAATGTAACTAACTTCTTCTGGTTAAAGTCATTACATTTCCTCAACTTGTAAACTTGCTGCCTAAATCACCATCATGATTAAAATGATATAAGTTGTAATTACCGGATGGTCATGTGCACTGAAATGATACCAAAGCATTTTTTTTTATTCCATGGAAAACGTCCCTTTGAAAATCAGCAACTTCCAGTGACTCGTTGTTTACACTACTTCACATAGTTACATAGCATGTTAATGGGTTCATCCCCATCATGATTAAAATTAAATAAGTTGTAATTACCTGATGGTAATGTGCACTGAGATGAAACCAAAACAATTTTTCTGATGATCAATGGAAAACGTCCCTATGAAATTCCAGTGACCCGTTGTATACACTACGTCACGTAGTCACATGGCATGTTAGTAGTGAATGGGGGCGATATACGGATAATGGGGGTTTAATGTTAAAAATGGGTATATCGATTATACAAACATAACGGAAATTTAACATGGAGGGGTCTATATACGGACAAGGGAAATTTAACATAGGAAATTGGGTCTGTATACGGACAATTGGAATTGACGTCACGGTGCTGGACACAGGCAAGTGGCTGACCTCAATCGGGCGGAACAGTGTGGCAAGGGGCTGACCTGAATACATGTTACTCTAGGGAAAAATAGAGACATAGACAGAGACATAGACATATTGCACAAACATAGATTGATGAACATCAATCACACATAAAAATCGACAAAAAGAATTTTTAGGCAAGAGAAAATAGATATTTTTCGAGTCAATGGAGTGGCCCGAAGAGGTCTTTGTTTTTTTTTTTTTTTGTTAACACCATTCAGTTAACATAGAGGGCATAGCATGGATTTTCTTCTCTTCCTCAAACTTCGTCTGACCTCTGGACGATAGATTAAGACTCTCTTTAGACAGCCTTGTGTCTCCACATAGATTCTTCGTTTCCAAAGGGCTGTCTCTGTGATCTGGGTAATTGCTCATAATGATTTGACATACATGGGATAGTCAGGGTTGAACAGCGTCGACGATAAGAGGGTAGACAATTCTCCTTTAGTCCACATCTTGTGACGAGAACAGGTGGATGGAATGAGGTGAACCGCGGTTATTTATAGTGGAAGAGCGGATCGAAACGGATTGAGTTCTTTCACCATTCCTAACACTCGTTACAAAATTCAGTCACAGTGCGGAGTCTGTCTTATAATCCGAAGAGAGTTGCCTGTGACGTCACATTCTTTCTACAGGTGCGCTAACGTCTGTGCGCAGTGAATCAATGCGACATCTAACATGACGGAAACTACGACGACGATGAATTGGGGTGCACCGGCCGTGGAGACAAGAAGTGATGGCATATCAGCGGCTACCAAAGCAAACAAAATCCTACTTCCAGAAGAGAACGATTTTAATTGGGATTTAGTGGATTTTCTCTCTTCTTCACAAGAATTTGTTCCGGTACCAGCACCTTTACCGCTTTCTCCTTCCTTACCTTACGCCGAGGACTTTAAACAGTGGCAGAAAGAAGAATTGGAGAAATTTTCGCAACAGCAGAAAGAAGCAGAACAAGCTATTTTCATTCAATAGCAACAGCGAGAAGAAGAATAGGCAAGAAGAAAACGACAGGAAGAAGAAGAGGAGAAGAAACAAGGTCTATGAGAGAAGAAGGACAGTGAAAGTCAAACGGTGACGGTACCCTTAGACATTTCGACAGAGTTAAGGAGTCCGAAACAGATATATCATACTTCTTTAATACGACCCAAGTGAAAAAGACCTTCCCGAGCCAGACACTCCAACCCCATTAACAATCCCACTAGGCCTGATATACCAGCCATAGTGATTTCTACCAAATCATCGACAGTAGCAGGCCCAGAAGTAGGCCTTGGCCGTGGCAAAGGGATAAGACAGTTAAAGCGCATTTGTTCCCGTTCCTGAGTTTGTTCTTTTTTAAAAAACAAAAACACAAACCAAACACCCAACGGCCCCTTTCAGGGCCACCCACCTCTCTCGAAAAGAGACGAATCAATGTTTGCCAAAATCAATTTAAACTCAAAATCCCTTTGTCCCCATGATGGACGTGTATGAGTGCGTGAGTGTAGGTTCTTATAATGATTTTAAAAATCAAAACTAAGAGACACGTTTATCTTTCTGGTGTATTCTCTGGTACAAATTTACAATTCAATTTCACAACACATCACTTTAAAAAGTTCAATTTTCTTCTTCTTTGTCTTTTCACTGTCCTTTTTATGAATTTCTTCACTGTCACGTGTTTTTCCTCTTCTTCCTCATTGCTGTCTCGTCTTCTTTTCTTCTCTTTCTGCACGTGTCGGGGTTCTTCCTCTTCTTTCTGTTCGGAACCCATGTCTTCCTCTTGCTCTTGGTGTTTCTAAGGGCAGTGTGAGGACCAATGTCCTTTCTCTTGACAATGATAACAGGTATCTTGACTTTTGTCTCTTTCGACGCTTGTCTAGCTTTGACGTTGTGGACATTCTGAAGACCAATGCCCTTTCTTCTGACAGATATAGCAAGTAGCTTGACTTTTATCTCGAAAGGAGGGGGAGTAATCCGTCGGCTTTTCTGAAGAAAACCTTCGTATGACACCTCTCAAAGCTCTGATCAGAAGTTCGATCTGTGTTGGCCTTAATATCTTTCTGGTCGTATTGAGAGTGAAATAAATACTTTGAGGGAGGACACTGACTCTTTATTATGGGAAGACATTGGCCTTACCTTGATATATAGGGGATCATGGCGTTTAAAATGTAGTCATTTGACTTTTTGCACTCAAGATGAAACGATCGCATCATTTCGTAGAGAAAGGAGAAGAAAGTAAGAGGCAAAAATGTGACCTATCGCCTCACACAGTAGCTGAAGTCTTGGCTCATATTCGTGCTAACGACTTCGAAGATGACATGAGCGAGCCAGAATCTAGACCCAGAGAGTCGTAATCAAACCAAAGTCCACCACCAGTAACCCCTGAAAAGTACTACAACATTCGAGAGAACGATAAACGCTCCTCTAGAAAATTTACAACCGCAGCCTACACGCACATGGTGAAGTTTAAAGATTTCAAGTCCGACGTACCAATCGAGAAATCAGAAGAGTTCATCACCAATGTGTGGGATTCTTTCTTAACCACGCTGAAACGGCAATGTCGAGCCAACGATGACGATCGCTTGACACTTTCCATGTATCACTACAGTCTGAAGTCCTCCGTTTGGATCGAGTTCAGCAGACCATCAGAATTGACACCTTTCAAAGTCATCGACAGAATTCAGCACGTTCAGCAGTCCAACGACAAATTTCACATCACAGATGGGAAAAGCGACACTGTACATGGCCCACGTTTCTCTTCCCAAAGGGACCGGACGCAAAAAGGTATTATTGGTGGACGCCCTTCGTAGCATCAAGCGCAGCATCGTCCAAATTAACAACACACGGGACCAGATGTGTTTAGCCAGAGCCATCGTGGTGGGACGAACGTATGCAAACAAGAACTACACGGTAGAATGGAAAAGAGTCTGGAAAACTATTCGAAAATCGGACAGAGCCAAACAACGAAAAGAAGCAGAACTCCTGTTACAGCAAGCTGGTCTATCTAAAGACACACCCTGCGGCATTCATGAAATTCGAAAATTGCAAGACGTCTTGGCTCCACACTACACCTTGAAAGTACACCCTCAAGAAATGAGTGGCCCTCTGTTGTTTCGAGGTGACATTTCAAAGACGGAAAATACATTCACGTCTATCATCACGATCAACATTTCGCTGTCATTACTAGTATCTCTGCATTCCTGGGATACGGTTATTTGTGCGAGAAATGTGACTATGGTTATAACAAACGAGAGCAACACAAGCATTTTGGGTTGAAATGTGAGCGATATTTGGCCTCTAAACCATGCCTTGACGAAGGACAACAACGAGTGCATTGCTCAGCTAGTCAGCGCACTTTTGCCAGCTCTACCCGTTAACAACAACATCTGAAGACGCAAGGTTCACAGCAGAAAAGTGCTTGTCAGCTCGTGAGATTGTGCCCTACAAGGCATACATACCAATAATGCCAAGATACACGTAATTCGAGGAAAGAAACGATGTCACATTTGTCACCAAATCGTGGACTTGGAAGACGAATGCTACATTCAGAAATACCACCACCAACAGGAGGAAGAGGAAGATGACCAGAAGAAGAAAGGGAATTTCATTTTTTTATTTCGAATGCATGCAAGAGACAGGTATTCACATTCCTAATTTCTGCTTGGCTCATCGAGCGTGCGAGAAGTGCATCCAAGAGCCTATCTTTAGTCATTGCCCCCACAGTAGCAAGATTCCTGGAGGATATTAAAAAATCTTTCGGGGTCCGAGTACTCTGGCTGATTTTGTTCAATGGATCTTAGACCAAATCGACGAGACATGGAGACAAGAGGACATCAAACGTTACGTAGATTGTCATCGCTATGCCACGGTGATGGCTCACAATTTCTCTGGATACGATGGACAGTTTCTTCTGAACTACTATACTGAACAAGTACCGAACGTCCTAAAGTGACCTTGAACGGAGCCAAAATCATTTCCATGCAAGTGGGACAAGTGCAGTTTAAAGATTCGATCAGTTACTTGGCCATGCCATTGAACCGAATGCCTAAAACATTTGGAATGACAGAAATGGACAAAGGCTATTTCCCGCACATTTTCAATACCGAAGCCAATCAACACGCCGTTCTGCCCCATTTGCATGATGCTCACTACTACGACCCCGACAACATGCGTACCGAACAACGAGAAGCTTTCTACGCTTGGTACCACTCTCACGCCTCGGACCCCTTCAACTTTCAGGAAGAAATGTTAAAGTATTGTCGATCCGACGTGGACATTTTACGGCGCTATTGTGGAAAATTTCGAGAATTGTTCATGGAGCACGGAGGGATCGATCCTTTGAAAGAAGCCTGCACCATTGCCAAAGCGTGTTTCTTAGTGTACCGCAAACGATTCATGCCCTAGAGGACCCTGGCTGTCATCCGCTCTCAAACGACGAATTTTGTCAAGCGTCAATACTCGGTTAAAGCCCTACGCTGGCTACATTACTTGTGCGACAAGGAAGACAAATGGATCCAACATGCCCGAAACGGAGGAGGCGAAAAGACCATCGGAACGTATTCAGTGGATGGCTGGGACTTAGAAAACCCCAAGATCGTGTACGAGTTTAACGGTTGCTTATTTCACGGATGTCCCATCTGTTACACTCAACGTGGCACTAAAATTCAGTTTTTACAACGTATCATGGAAGACTTGTCCGAGGCCACTTGTCAGCGGCGCGTGAAGTTAGAACAGCAAGGATATCAAGTGATGGAAATGTGGGAACACGAGTACGATCATCGTTTGAAAACCGATTCCGAGTTTAAACGCATCGTGGAAAGTTACAAGCTGGTGGACCTTCTAAACCCAAGGGATAGTTTGTACGGAGGACAGACGAATGCCACCTGTTTGCTGTACTACGCCGACGAGGAGAAAGGAGAAGAAATCAGATACTTGGATGTGTATTCGCTGTATCCTTACGTGTTCAAATATTGTCACTTTTCCACAGGGCACCCACAATTGCTGACGTTTCCCTTGTGTCGTACTTGTGCCTAAACGTGCAACCAAGACTAACCTTGTCAGCACACCCAGAAAGAATGCACCTTGATAGGAACGTGGGTCAGCGTGGAATTGTTTAAAGCTCTGGACCTGGGATACCAATTGTTAGAAATGTACGAAATTTACCACTTTCCCAAGACAGAAGAGTACCACAAGGGTGATGAGACTCAGAAAGGCATTTTCGCGGACTACGTGGATGCCTTTTTGAAACTGAAAAGAGAAGCCAGCGGCTATCCTTCCTTGTGCTATACTCTTGAAGACCAAACGAAATTCAAAGAGAAATACTTGGAGGAGGAAGGCATCACTTTAGAACACGTGGAGAAAAACGAAGGAAGGCGATCGTTTGCCAAAGTGTTGTTAAACTGCGTATGGGACAAAATGGCACAACGACCGTGTTTACCTATGACGGTGTATTTGACCGATCCTTCCCGCTACTTCTAGATGATTCACGACCAAACCAAATACATGAAACACGTGGACGTCCTTCGTGAAGACTTGATCCTAGTCAATTACGAAGAAGAACTGGACTTTGTAGAGGCCGACAAATTTGGAAATGACATCATTGCGGCTTACGTGACAGCCCATGCTCGCTTAAAATTGTTCGAAGTTTTAGATCTGTTAGGAGATCGTGTACTGTATTTTGACACGGACAGTTTCATCTACATCGATCGCCTTGGTCGCCGGCACCCTGACATCGAAGGAGACCGTTTGGGAGCCTGGGCGGACGAGTACCCCAACGACAAGATTCCAAGTTTGCTAGTGGCGGTCCCAAATATTACGGCTACGAATACCGAGACCCCCAAAAGGAGAAGTGCACACCGAGTGTAAAGTGAAAGGATTGACTCTCACTTATCGCACCAGTCAAGTGGTGAACATTGGGGTATTGAAAGAAACCTTGCAGTCTGGAGAGGATAGAGAGTTTAAAGTGACCACCTACCAACCTCACAAGATTGTACGTTTAGCCACACACCAAATCGTCAGTCGGCCTTTGGAAGAAGTGTATCAAATCGTGCACCAGAATCGAGAGCGACTTCCTAAGCACTTCACTTTGCCGTACGGACACACTGGTATAACAAAGTGGTTCCAAGACGATAGCCACCAACAAGAAGGATGACTTCGACAAAGCAAGAATCGATGGAGGTACCCACTGAGAACACCAAGCTCAAACAATACAATTTTCCAGTCTTCTTGCCTGACTATTGTGATTCTGCCAGTCGATTGGAAAGGCTTAAAAAATGGCCTACGGATAGGGAAGGATTACTTACTTCGAATGTTTTAGCTAGGACAGGATTTGTCTATTTGGGCCTTGAGACTGGATTGGGATACGAAGTACAGTGTTTTAGCTGTGGTCTGAGGTTGCGTATGGATCTATCTATAAAGATTCACCTATTCTATAACATACTCGATGGTCTCCGCACTGTCCTTACCTTTCTATGGCCTTTATACCCCTCACACTACGGTACATTCATGACGGTACCTTAGAGTAGGTAGTACCGTTGTCCAGGAAGAAAAAAAGAAAGACTTCCAAAACTAGGCATAAAAAAACTTCATTACGACTAGTATAAAAAAGGAAAACGTCCAAGACCGATAGTTCATTGTAACTACAAACACCAAGCGAGAAAGACGAATCCTTTTAAACAGAAACCATTTTAAGTTCAGTGACTCTCAAGTGGAGTGCGTTGCTGTGCCTTGCGATGGCAGGGATGCCGTACACTATGACCTCAGTGATTCAGTACCACATCATGGGAACTTTGCTATGACTACTACTACTACAATACCTACTATGGAAAGTAATGTTGTGCGTGTCAAACCTGATGGATGCGAAAGCGATGCCACTCGTTATCACTTTACTAGTTTTCATTGTCGATGTTATCCTCCACGTGAAACCATGCGACTACCACCCTACGGATGCCATCCATGCCTGAGCAAACTACTGCGGGTTTCACCGTATCCCTATCGAAATGAACCTGAGAAAGAAGAATATTCGTTCCCTGTGCATTTGCCTGAATACTGTGACTTTGAAAGTCGTTTCCAAACCTTCCAAGTAAAGTGGCCTAAATATCTGGGAGGACCTACCCCCGAAGAATTAGCCAGAACCTGATTTATCTACTTGGGCGAAGGTGATAAAGTCAAGCACTTAAGTTGCGGTGTGTCACAGCACCAGTGGGGGCAGAATGATTCCGCTTACCTGGAACATGCTCGATGGTCTCTGCACTGTCACTACCTACCTTTAGTGGGACGACCTCAATAATATCTTGATGGATATTTTACAAGAGAACATTTGTGGTTTGTCTGTGGAGTTGCGAGAACGAGTTTACCGACAGTTTGTCAAAATACAAGTCCAACGCAAAGAACAATTGCATCCGTTACGTCACCAATGTTTAAACCACTGGTACCTGAATGCTGTAAGAGGACTGATTCATTTGAAGGTGTTCCAGTGGTCAGACATTGTTCAACTGACGTAGAACCAGAAGACTTTGGTTGCTACTCATGCTACTTCTTACAAGTTAGCTATACTACACCGAATTCCAAACTCTTTTACACGAACAAATCTTGGCTCAAGAGGAAACGTCTGTGCGACGTGTGGTGTGTAAACTAATGACTAAACTATTTGGATACGTCGACGGAATACGATTAGCTCTGTACAAAAAGTACATTTATTACCTCCGACTAAAAGAGGTATAAAAACTGACTACCATGCCACGACCTTTATCATTCGTGATACAACAATTGCCGTGGAAAGAAATCAATGACAATATTCAGACTGTGGTGGATTACCAACGCTTTTTACGATAATTGTATCCAATGAATTTAGGTCGTCGTGTATTGTGTGTCTTAGTGCCTTCATTTCTGTGATTTCGTTTATCAGCCGATTCCTTGTGGGATCTGTACGATCTGTACTGTCAGGTACCACCAAAAACATGATTTTTCCTTTAAATGTACACGAGAAACTCACTCTTTTAAAAGCCTTGCGCTTTCATCTGCAAACTTTTCGACCTCTCTTTAAAGAAAAGTTTCTTTGTAAAATTTGGCCAGTCCGGATGCTTGCGGAGATATGTGTATAGCTTGCTGGTTACACTCTCACTGGAAAGATGTACGTGACTGTAAACGTTTGGGTTTCGAGGCTTGGACGAAATAAGTGGCTTACATTGCCCAAGATTTGTGTTATGCATTCAAAGGAAAAAGTCAACTTAAAGTAGTGTCCAGTGAAAAAAGTGGCCTTTAAACCTGTGTTAACCACTGTGTCAGAACAAGAACCCGACACCGAGGAAAAACCACTCCATTCAGGACAGGACCATCATTGACATGGACAGCCCCGAAAGGCCATTCCGGGAGGACCCCTGTGCAAATGTGCCAAGTGTAGAGACTCTAGGAAAATTACAAACCGTCCCTAGGACACCACACCTTCGTCACGAAACACGTTGTACAGTGGCATGTTTATATTCCACTTTGATCGTTTAGATGTGTATTTTATCAATTTACTTAACCATTTGGCTCTTATGTATTTTTGTCTTTCGTGTTCAATTTTAAAAATGATTTCAAATTAACGTGTCATGAAAAAGAGTATAAAAACTCTTGTTTTGTCTGTCTCCGTTTTAAAAGTGACATTCCTTGCACTATGGCTACCTCTGCTGTCTCTGCTCCCTCTTTCTCCATTTTCAAAGTCATCGACGAAAACTTAGATCGTGCCAATTGGGATGTCTTGTATTTTCGCCATCCCTTTAACATGTTAATTGAAGGACCGAGCGGTTCAGGCAAAACCGAATTTGTCAAACATTTGATCGAACATAAACATTATTGATCAATCGTCCACCTCAACGTATCGTGCGGGTTTATAAACAGTGGCAATCAGCGTACATCCTCCTGCGAGAAAGTCAAGGCGATTCCATCGTGTTTGTGGAAGGCATTCCTGGCGAAGATGACGAGATCGTGTTTGACCCTAGTCACACCCATCTGGTCATTTTCGACATGTTAGGAGAAGATGAAGAAGAAATTAAACTGTGGTTTACGCGCAAAGGGCATCATAGTAATGGTAGTGTCATTTACATCACCCAAAAAGTGTTAGCCAAACCGTTTAGGAACTCCTTGGCTGCCACATGCGTACGACGATGCCACTCATTCCTATTTACTCATGGATTTAAAACCCACGACCCCCGATTATTTGCGATTTCTTACCCATCTGTTTCACCACTCGTACCAAGACTGAACACCTGTCATGTACACGTCCTCGTCGACTTAAACAAAATCTATAAAAACCTCGAACACTTTTGGTCTGTCTCACACATTGTCAACATAACGTCCATTCAGTCTCATCTTCCCGTCAAACTGATTCATGCCTTGTACGGCATCAGTCGCAAAAAAATCCACAAATACGTGCTCGTGTCTTAGAAGCCAGTCTCAGAGAGGTCATACTATGGTTTACGGTGACAATACGTCACTTACTGCAAGGCATCATTCACATTCCACATCAAACCAAACGCTTTTTTGACAGAAACAAAGTAGCCTTGACGCAACTGGCAGATCCCCTCATCGACATACAAACCAAAAAGCAAATCATTTTGAAACCTGGAGGTAGCGGTTCTCTAGGAGGTATCATCATTCGTTTCCTCTTAAAATGGGATCCCAATGCCCCCAAAGTCATCCCCAAGAAAAAACCCACTCCCCGACCTAAACGTACCCAGAAGAAAAAGAGCAGTGGTGTCAAGACCAGGTCACAGCTTAAGAGAAAGGAAAGTCCCCAGAAAAAGAAAAAGAAAAACCCCCAGAAAAGACTCCAGAAAACAGCTTCAACCCGCAAGTGAGGTACTTCGACCAGGACGCAATCATACATCCCCAAACCACGACCTGCAGCGACGGTGACCGCGTCTCAAGTAGCCTCAGGTTCTTCCACTTCTCCGTTGCTAGTTAGGCCAGCCAAACCCAATTTGACACCCATTCTTCCTCATTTGATGATAAAATGGAAACCGTTGTCTCCAGGAACTTCTCCAGCGGTGACACCCTCCACCTATATAGCCGCTGCGGCAGCTGCTAACAAAGTACCTGCCCCCAAAATCAAAGTCCAAGAGAGTTCAGGCATGTTAAAGACTTTACTGGATTTATCCAAGCAATAACTGTCCCAATTTAGTCCGTTGCGAACCCCTCCACGACGCGTGATGCTTGTCATCATGTTTATACGACGTAAAGACAATCAGTGGCGACACAGTCCACTATAAAAAAGACCTGGGAAAAACGATGGGGATCAGTGTTTTTGTGATCTGAACGCCAAAAGATGTCCCCTAAATGAAGTGCACACCACCATCGTTGTTCTCCTGTCCAAAAACGAAAAGAAAAAGAAAAGGACAGTCTCGTCGTCTGACCCAGCATCAGATAAAACGCTTAGCCAAGCATCAACGTTTACCCCAAAAAGACCCCATCGTCGAAAGCAAAAGAGGAGCAACCAAAGGGGAGGATTGCTTGGCGATATAGAAAAATAGTCGTCACATTTTTGACGACGCTATAGTCAAATAGTTCGTCAAAAAGACTGTTTACAAACCCTTCGACCTCCGCCATATATACGATAAAAGGGCTTGTGCCAAGTCATCGACGTCAGTGTATTTTTTGTGTGTGCCCAGGAACAAACAAAGATGTCACCCCGAGAAGTCATCTCTCTTCTACCCCTCAAATGAAAGAAAAGGAAAGAACTGCCTCCTTGTTTAGCCAAACATTGTGACGTGTTGTCCGTCCTGTCCAAAGCTACTCCACCCATGTGAAAACAAATCATTCAAACCGCCTCCAAAGACGTCATCAATATTGTGTGCGAATGTTGTCTGAATGTCTTGAAAGGAACGATACCTTTGTCTCAACATCAGAAAGAATGCTCAGCCAAGCATCGACACTTCTTCGACAAATTGTCCAAAAGAAAATACCGATCCGTCAAAAGAAAAAGATGTTGGTACAACGGGGAGGATTTGTGCAACTGTTATTAGCACCCATGGTGAAAGGAGTATTGGGAACAATGATTACAGAACTCATGACGGGAACTGCTTCACAAGGGATAGGCCAAACATACAAAAGGACCAAGGAGAGAAAAGGGACCTCTGTGGTCAAAAGATCTCAGATGTGACCTTTGGAATCTGATGGAAGGATGAAAACTGGCTTTAGTGTCTTACAAACGATGGATGGAATTCTATCGTTGGCAAGAAAAACATACCCCGCATTTACCTACCAATCCTCACTGGACCGAGATGTCCCAGTTACAACACGAATTGCAATCGTTGATGGATCGCAGCGATTTGTCAGAAACGGAAAATTGCAACGGTACGGTCAAGTGTTGCAACGACTTCAACTCTTTCACCAGAAACCTTTAGACGAAACAGCTAAACACACTCTGAAAGATTTTAAGACCCTGACGAAAAGTCTATAAGCATCGCCATCACCACCACAACTCCCAGCGACCAAGACAGAAAAAGGAGAAGGAGAATTTCAAACTCCACCGGAAAAAGTACGCAAGTTAACACCACCACCTACATCCAGAATTGGTTGGATTAATATGATGATGGCAACCCCTTCTTCCTCAGATGAGAAAAGGAACGTGACGACAAAAGTTTAACAACAACCGATTACCCCTGTTCAGACATCCTCCTCCTCGACACCTATTGCTTGTCATACACGCAAAGCATTACAGTCCAAGAAAAATACCACAAGAAAAAAGAGTAGCATCCATGAAGAGTGGTTGACTTATTTTTAAAAAGAAATTGATGGAGAATGTGTTAGCAAGTATTTACTACGATCCATCCCATCCTGCGGGTTACGGAGGAGTTCAGAAATTGTATCATGCTGCCAAAACCCGACTGAAATGTGTTCGTTTACCTCAAGTACAATGATGGTTACAAGAACAAGCCACGTACACATTATACAAACCCGTTTGACGAAAATTTTCCAGAAATCGCATCCAAGTGAAGGGCATCGATCATCAGTGGCAAGCCGATTTAGCTGATGTCTCTCATTTGGCCACCTACAATTGTGGCTACAAATATTTGTTTTGTGTAATCGACGTCTTTTCCAAATTTGCCTGGGTCGTGCCATTAACTCCCAAATCGATCACTGAGTTAGTGCGAATCCTATAATTGGTGTTGAAACGAAGTGGTCGTCACCCTCTTCGATGGCAAACCGACAAAGGCACCGAATGTCTGAATCAAACTTTCCAAAAAGAATTAAAGAAACGAGACATCCATTTTTTCCCACCACCGAGAATCCCGAAACCAAAGCCAGCATCGTGGAACATTTTCAACGCACCTTGAAAGAACGCATGTGGAAATATTTTTCGCATCAACACACTCTCAAGTGCATCGACGTCTTACCGCACCTGGTCCAAGCGTACAATCAATCTTACCATCGGAGCATCGGATGTGCCCCCTAAGAAGTGATTCTCGACAACGAAACACCGTCTTTGAGCGCCTGTTTGGTACGTCACCGACTGTGACTGTCCCAAAAAAGGTGAAGTGTTGACGGCGGGAGATTGGGTGCACATTGGCAACACCACACGCACCTTCGACAAAGGTTATTTACCCAACTGGACCACAGAATTTTTTCTTGTCACTGGACGAGTGCGTGGTCGTCATCCTGCCGTCTATAAATTGAAAGACATGAACGGGGAAGTGTTAAAAGGAACTTTTTACCTGCCAAAGCTACAACGCGTGACTACAAAAGAAGACGAAGTGTACGACATCGAAAGCATTCTCGATCGAAGAACCCGTAAAGTTAGTAAACGTCGTGTGAAAGAAGTCAAAGTACATTTGGATAGGATATCCGTCGAGTTTTGACTCTTGGATCAACGCTTCGCAAGTCATCGACTATAAAAAGACGTGATCATCATGCCCTTCAACACAGCCTCAACCAGCACAGTGACCACTCCTTCATCGAGTTCTTCTGTGCAAGATCTACAAAAGTAACCCTTGTGGGTGTAGTGTGGAGAACGTGTGATTAAGATGCAAATCGTCTTTTTTTGCCTAATCTTTGTAGTGTATTGTGTCATCGGTGCTGACATTGCCAATTTTAGTTTGCAACAAGGAAGTAAACAATTGTGGACCATTATACTGAGCAGTTGCATCGGTTACTTTCTCCCCAATCCTTCGCTGAAATACTCTAACGGTAACAACGGGAGTCTTGCTCCCAACGTCAGTCACCCTCCCAGCAGTCACCACCAACATAATAACAAGAGCAACAATCCTCTTTTAGACACTCCTCTGACCTCCATTGACCCCTCGGACAGCAGAATTCTGGAATTATGAATAACCAATTTTACTTAACGTTGCCCAGTGACAGTTCCATGGATGTGTTTATGCACAATACTTTGTACTGTTTCATGGCCAGATTACTTCTAACCATCCAATTGGATCACGACGTCCATTGGGAAGTGGCTTTCGTCGAAATCATTCACCCCACACAAATCAAACATATCATTTAAAAGCAAAACACTTTTGAGGTCGAAGTTTATGACGACCAAGTGAAACAATACTTGAATGAACGCGAAACTGTAGGTGACTCAATACATTATACAACCACCGACCCCCAAAACTCCATGGTTCACCTATCTGTTGACAATTCCTCCAGGCTATTACATTAGCGGTCAACCTCTGGTAAACACGATTGCAGCCAGATTCAATGCACTGTTTGGTAAATCCTTGGATCCTTGGACAAAACCAAACTAAGTGTCACCATCGAGTACAATAAAGTGGCTCGTGCCTGCTGACGTAATTTCCGGAGGGCAAAGTGATGGGCATTAACTTCTGGCATGAATGGTTTGATATTTTGAGTGGGGACCTCAAGATGACCAAGGGTGGACCCATACAAAGCATCACGAGCAACTTGGATTTTGCGACGTATTTACGATTCCCTGTAGAAATGAGCCAAGCACTAAATTTGATCTTTGTGTACTCCGGTGTGGTGGAGTACAACGTGGTAGGACACACATCCGTACCGTTACTGCGTGTCATTCCTTTCAAAGTGGATTCTGCCACGGCCGCTGACGAGGAAGGAAGAAACACTTATCACGTTCACGACGAATTTGTACATCCTCACTCTTTGCCCGTCAGTAAATTGTATTTCGACAGTGTCAACATTGCTATAAAAGGAGATCTGGAATAAAATATTCCATTCACCAAAAAAAAAGTTACAGTGAAACTCCATTTTCGAAAACGATTCTCTAACGACTTGTAAGTCATGTATCCTGTTTACCGAGGAGTCGCTCGACAACGAGAATATGGTTTAGGAAATATGTTGAAATCGGAGTTTCGTTCGGTGGTCCCCGTTTTGAAATCGATGGTGACACGAGGATTGCAAGCCTTGATAGATGCCGCTTTGACGCAAGGTAAAGAATTTCTCCAAAATGTCATGGACAAAACAAACCCCAAAGAAGCCTTCTTGAGAGCAGGCAAAAAATATATTGCTTCAAACTGGCAAAGACATTTTGGGCCAACGAGAAACTAATATATATGCCCTGGACGCTACCCGTCAGGAATTACTGCTTTCCTGACGCCGTAGCAAGGACAAGGCAGAAAGAGACGACGAAGACACCTTTCCAGAGGACTTCACACACCAAGAGCTAGAAAAACCAAGTAAAGAAGAACCGTCAAAGAATTTGACTTTTTTGATTATTAAATCACAGAGAGAGAAAAAATGATGCACCGAGAGTCTTGCGCATGTTACAAGGCGGAACTGGATCTGTTTGCCAAGCTACCCACTATGATGACGATGCAAGAATCCCAATGGGTAGAATTTCCTCCCGTCTCCTCTTTGACGGAATCAGCTCCCATCGAGTTTGAAATGAAAGGACATCTAGAAGATTACATCGATCTGAATAGCAGTACTTGAAAGTCAGAGTGTTAGAATTGGCAGACAATAACAATCTAGAGGCAAACGATAAAGTAGCCCCCGTCAACACTTTCATGCCTTCCTTGTTCAATAAAGTGGATTTGTACTTGAATAGCAAACTGGTCAGCAGCATGGATACTTAAACTTACCGAGCGTACCTGGAAAATCTCTTGACGTACGGAAAAGAAGCCAAGAATACTCATCTGGATGCCTGCGTGGTATGGAGACCTGACACAAAGGACAAGTTTGAGCTAATATTATGGGACGAAAATAAGGGATTTAAAGACCGTCGAAGCAAAATCACACCACCAAAAAGAAGTTTAGAATTGATGGGTCGTTTGCATTTGGACATGTGGTTGCAAGAAAAGAATTTGCTGAACGGGTTGGATGTCCACCTAAGACTGAATCGCAGTGGTACCTCTTTCCATTTGATAACTGGTGATGCTACCAAATACAAAACCATCATCTAAGACGCCCGACTCTACGCAGTCACACTTTGAACAGAACGACCGCCAAGTATCCGATACAACGAGTGGAAATGAAAACCTTCACCATTCCCAGAAGAATGCGATCCATGATCGAAGATCATCTGTTCCTAGGACAGTTACCCAAACGTTTAATCATTGATACCATCGAGAATACAGCCTTTAACGGAGCTTCCGAAAAAAATCCTTTAAACTTTCAACACTTTGGTGTGTCCAAAATCGAAGTCAGTCACTATGGCAAGACTTTGTGTACCAGACCCTCCGAACCTAACTTAGAGCTCAATAATTACTTGAGATCCTACCTGTCCCTATACAATGCTACTGAACAGTTAGGGACCAACAGTAGTCACGGTATTTCGTACGACGATTATGATGGAGGTTACGCTTTGTGGGCTTTCGATTTCACTCCAGACCAAGGCAGCGACGAGGGACATTTCGGCCAGATTCGTGTGGAACTTCAGTTTGCAAAACCACTGAAGGAGACAGTGAATGTCATCCTGTATGCCGAATTTGATAATACGATAGAAATCAACAGTTTGAGAGAAGTCATTCTAGACTTTTAGAAGCTATGGAAGACTCTTATCCCTCTTTGAATTGTGGAGCCTCTTTGAAATGGAATAGGAGGATATCGTGGAAGCAGGACCATCCACCAAAAAAGACAAAGACGAAGAGGACATTGTGATGTCCAGATGGCCAGAACAAGAACAACATTTAGTCTTCTGTTTTGTCAAAGACCTGGCGGAAACCATTACATGGTTGACCAAGAAAGATCGCTATGGATGTCAAAACGATCATCCCAGTCAAACTCAACACGATAAATGTATGATGATGAGTCAAGAAGAAAAACTGGACGAGAGTCTGGAGGACGCTTGGGGTCTCATCTCGGAAGAAGCAGTGTTGCATCAGTAGTATAAAGACTTGTATTATTATTCCTCCCCTCCACTGACTGCTCTAGAGATCCATCGCATCGAATCTCTCTTGGCCCCGAGCATGGAGACGAAGTGAAGAGACGATAACTTGACAGAGATTTTCAAGCCAAAATTCAGGATTGAATTTATGACTTATCATTACATGTGAAAGAAGAAGGAAAAAAAAATGGTTACCTGGGAACTTTATTACCTTTAAAAAGAGATCTTACACAACTTCTTGGAATTCTCTCATGTCCGCTAAAGATGAACTTCCTCATCGCAAACCTAAAGACCATCAAGCTTATGTCATCAACACGGACGACAGTCATCTCCCAGGAACCCACTGGGTAGCCGTCTACTTTCCCCACGATGCCTGTGTGGAGTATTTTGATTCGTATGAATTACCGCCTTTGGAAGACGACATAATTAACTTTATGAGAACAAATGCTCAGACGACAGATTCAATAATGTAAAATTTCCAGGCACAGATTCCATGTAGTGGGGACAATATTGTGTGTATTTTCGTCAGTCTTGGATATCTCTTAGAACATTTAGTGACTTATTTTGATCGTGACACTTCTAGAAACGATGAAAAAGTAGATCGATGGTTTTGTGACCGTTATATATATATATATATATATATATATATATATATATATATATATATATATATATATATATATATATATATATATATATATATATATATATATATTGTCTTTAGGTAGAAAACTTTGTGTACATCAATGGTCAAATAACCTCCATCAGTGGAAGTCTAACTTGACAACGTTGTCAACCTTGTCAAAAATGTGTTGGGGCCCCGAGTGGCCGAGTGGTCTAAAGCGCTGATCGTTACAGATCACTGCCATCTCACCTCTGTCTGCGTGAGTTCGAGTCCAGGCTCGGCTAACGTGAGTACGTGAGAAAGCCTGCCAGTAACTTCTCGTGGGTCGGTGGTTCTTCCTGGGGTTTTCCAGGGTTCTTCCTCCACCATTAATACTGGCCGCCATGTATAGCCTATCTTGTGCTGAAAAATGGCGTTAAACCCTATAACAACAACAACAACAACAACAAAAATGTGTTATTTGATATTTTATAAATTGTTATATTATGTGTTGGTTAATTGTTGGTTGAATTAAAAATGTTATTAAAAAAAGACGGTTGGTGGTTTGTTTTAAAAAATCTTTTATCACTATCTATGCTCTTTGACTTCTCTCTATTCCTCACCATGAGATAACGTTCCTACCCAAAAAAAGTCGTAAGGATATTTTCTATCGCATCCGTGCTTGAGCCGTATAAGGCGGAGTGGTCTCCAGTCTGACCATCCATTGTTGACTCGTCAACCTATGAAGATGTGTTCAATACTACTAAAGCTGAACGAAGCCTACGTGAATTTACAACGTGTCAGGCAAAACCTGATACCCAAACCCGATGAGAATGAAAATGTCAGGATGCTGAAAGTGGCCCAAGACCTGAGAGAAGAGTTGTTTAAAACGAAATCAAAAGGTGCAACAAGAGTGGATCGAGAAGTACAGACTTCAGAAATAGCAGAGAGAACAGCAACAGCAGCAACAATAGCAGGAGCCAGACAGAGGTTTTGTGGACTGCCGTGTGGACAGGAAAGAGTTCTCCTTCTCTTTCCGCAGAAGCAGACCCTATCCTGTCGGAAAGCTTGCAGCCAGACGGGGACGCAAACTTACACGATAAAAGATTGCCATAACCTCCAACAAAACAGCCCTTTTCAGGGCTACCCCCAACAGTCTAGAAAAGATATGCTATTCATTTGCCAAAATATTTGTCTGCCTTTGTGTGTTGTTAGGTTAAAAAATAGAAGTATGCCTATAAACACTTCGTTTCTCTGTTTTATGTCAAAATATAGAAGTGTGCCTATAAACAGTTCGTTTCCCTGACATGTAAGATAGTCTGTGTATTTTATATGAAGGAGTGATAATAAAGTGTGTTTGTAGGAAAAAGTGAACGTGAGTGTTTCTTTAAGGCGCATTCCATGTTACTGATGGTGGAGTGGGTTGTGTTAGTTTTTGTGTAAACGGGATGTTTTCCTTCACGTCCGTGCTTCAGACATATAATTCAAAGCGTTCGTCAGTCTGGCTTCCCAGCGTTCACTCGTTAGCATGAGTAGAATCACCAAACTTCTTGAACTCCAAATGCACTCGGAGTATGCCAGGTGCATCCTGGACGAACTGGCCATGGAGGCGATATAGGAAAGTTCCAGGATAAAAGAGGAGGAGGAAAAACAGAAGAAGGAAGAGGAGAAGGAAAAGAAAAGAGAGTTCCAACCTCACCTGATGCTAAGACAGGTCTCTGAAGTCAACACAGCCACAGCCGCAACCACCACCTAGAACCGCTGTTCCCTAGACAGGAAACTGGGAGGAGGAGTTGGAAAGACAGCGAGAGCAACCACGAAAACCACAGCATCCACGGGTCTGGCGTAGAAGACAGAGGGAACAAGTTTTCACTATCCCTCAAACGGAGGAAAGGGATAGTGAAGGAACTCAACCCCCCTCTGCACTCCGAAGAACAAATGTCAATTGGGAGAATGACTGGAGCCGACGTTGCGTGTGTGGTGCCAGGCCTGGGAGGTGCCAGCATTAATCAGATGTATTTGGAGTTTAAAAACAGTAGCCCTTCCCAGGGCTAACCAAATCTCTAGAAAAGAGAGACTAATCAAATTGCCAATCATATGATTGTGTGTGTGTATTTCTGTTTGTGTGCACGCGTACGTTTGTGTGTGTGTATTTGTTTGTGTTTGTGTGCGTGCACGTACGTGTGTGTGTGTCTTTTTCCCTTAACAAATCCATTGTCCTTACCCTCATGAGTGTTTGTTTTGTGTGAATGTGGAGTAGTGAGGATTATAAACACTAACTCCTTTGCTGATGTGATTGTAGGTAATGGTGTGTTTTGTAAATAAAACCTTTCCTTCTCCAACTATGTATTGATAGAAAGTATAGCGGTTTTGTTAGTATTAGTGTATTTTGTTAAAACATTTATTTCAGGTTAGCACCCTCGAACTGTGGATTGTTTGGTAGGTGATATGACCAGTTGGTAAGAGGGGATGTTTTCCATCACGTCCGTGCTTGAGACATAATGTGCAGCGTTCGTCATTAGCGCCATTCAACATTGGATAACAAAAATGGCAAGCAATTATGTCGACAAAATGAATAAGTTGCAAGACGTGGTGGATACCATAGGCATGGTGGAGGAAATGCTAGAAAGGTTGCAGTATGGGGCTTTTAGACCCTACAGAGTCAATATGGAAATAAATAATTTGAGGAAGGCAAAAGAAAAACTTAGAAAGCTAATAAAACAGGAAAAGGAGGATCAGGAGGAAAACGAACAGATAAAAATATATAATGCTAAGCTGGAAAAAGAAGAGGAGAATGAGAAGAGGAAGAAAGAGGAGAAGGAGAAGGAGGAGGATGACAAAGATGAGAAAAAGAAGAAAAATGTCCTGCAAAAATGAGGTCCTGGTGGAGAAGAAAGAGAAGGGAGGAGAGAAAGCAGAAGAAAGTTAAACGGCCTTTTCTGGGCCACTCCATTGCCTCGAAAAGATATCTATTCTCTCTTGCCATATTTGCGTATTTGTTTGTTTGTCTATGTCTCTGTCTCTATACATGTCTCAATGTCTATGTCTCTATTGTGTTTGTCTCTATCACACCCTTGAACCTTATATAGACCCACTCACCCTGTTCCCTTGTGGCTAAACAGTCCCACCCTGTTCCATTTTCTGTTTTAAGGCTATAGTGCACCCCTCCAAATTTAACACAGGGGTCTATGTGAGGCTATCAATCTTGAGGATACTGTACAATACCCAAATTTAACATAGAGGTCAACGTGAGGTTATGGTATCCCCATACACTACTCATGAGAAAGACCCCCTAGCTCCAATTTCCTTGGCATGTTATAGCCAATAATGTCTTAATGGTGTCGTTAAAACCAACAAACAAAACAAACTGTTATTGCATACATCTACCCTTGATTTACTTGCCATATCTATACGTTTTACTGCAGTGCATAAGTAAACAATTTGAATAGTTCTGCATGTTGACGATTGCATTATTAAAATGTAATAGCATAAGAAAACCCATAATTTTCGACACTGGCAAAGGTACGTTTTAGAACACATTTAAGCACTGGAGCTTTATTCCTGACAACCAGAAAAGAGATATGTAAAATCAGAGTAGGGATGAAGGTCATCGATCGACATTAGGAATGGTGTTAGGCACCCATTGATCAAATCTAAAGTATTATACTTCAAAACATAGCTAAGAAATATTAGATTGATGACCACAATTATTTATAAATGGCAAACTATATATATCTTATACATTTAGTTGCATGGATGGTATCTCACACACAGCATCCAACAGTCTAATCCACATGCTGGTTGCACTTCATGACCTTTTGTTTATTTGTATGTTTCGGGGAGGTTTCTGAAAGAAATTCCCGTCTCCCCACCAAAGAACATTAAATTATCTTCACGTAAATGTTAATCAAGAGTCCCTTGAGTAGAGTGATGCTCTAATGGTTCAAAAGAATTTCCAAACATTCAACGTAATACCATTTCATCCGTTTAAATGCTGAGTGTTGAAACCATCTATATTCTTCAGCGATTACGCTTTTACAAATTAGCTGCTGTTGTGGACATATCGGATGTCAGATTGGAACCATTTAGGACCAGGAAGATGTCATAAGAAGTTTTCTGGTGGAAATCCCATATTGATATGATTTTCGATTTTGGACGACTAACGATAACATGACTTTCAAGATGGATACCATAGTAGCCCTATTGGGTATCAGATTGGCACAATTTCTATTTAGAAACAACTGGACATAATAAGAAACCCTTTATTGAAAGCACAATGATCGTATGACCAGCCATCTAGGAGAAGTAGAAATCTTTCAGTTAAATCCCTATCCTGATATGACCATTTAACAGGAGGAATAGCGATAACAAGATTCTTAAGATGGACACTGTGTCAGGCATATTGAATGTCTCATTGGTACCATTTAGACCAATACAACATAATAAGAAGCTTAGCAAACCCCTGTGCTGATACGACCATCCTCTCAGCAGGAATAGTGATCAAACTATTTTTAAGGTGACCGCTGTGGTGACTATATTGGACATCTGATCTGCGCCATTTTCATTATAAGCAACTAGACATAAGTCTTTTAAATGAAAACCCCATGATGAGTAGCAGTCACAATATTTTCAAGATGGCCGCTGTGGTGGTCATATTGGTCATCAGATAAGCACCATTTTCATTTACGAAAAATTGACCTCAAAATAAACCTCTTAGTGACAAAATCATGTTGATATGACCATTCATTGAATAGAAGTAGCAATAATGTAATTGTCAAAATGGCCACTGATTCGGCCACATTGGATATCCAAGCGACACCAGTTTCATCTAGGACGAACTAGAACTTTTGGTAAATGTGTGTGCAATGTTTCATGGCAATCTTCCAAGTAGTTTAGAAGTAGTGATAGCATCGTGTGCTAACGGACGGACTTGACGAAGGCCGATGGACAGAACATCATAATATACGCTCTTATGGTTTATGACAGTAGAGTGATAAAGAAAATCGCTTGGTGCCCTGTCCCCAATCGAAATTCCACTTGAATGAATGCTAGGTCTTTTACCCGATATGGGATAGGTAGGGTGCTCAGTATGTCACTAACGATTGTTTTCCTTTACATTATCTACGAATTTAGCTTTTATGGTCCAACATTCTCCAGCCATTTAATTTTTGGAGTGGGTTGGTGGAGGAACATTATTTTAAAAACATCCGGCTCCAGAATAGCTTGCAAAACAGTACTCATCCCTGGTTTGCATGAAGAAAAAAACAATAATTCTCTCGATAACTGATCATGTTTGTTAGAACAAAATTATCTAGAGATTATTGGGGTATCTCCTAACCTCCCGCCAAGATTAAATGTAAGGTGATAAAGTGTCACATACCTTTTTATCTTTCCATCATCTAAATACGGATAAATAATGAAAGGTTCAGATCCATATCTGTGTTCTCTCGGCTAGGCACAATATCAACCTACAAATGCCAAAATGGTGACTAGACGTGTGATACATTTGGAGTAAATTCCGTTAACACTGCGGAGTGAAGTTCATTGTATTTCCCTAAGAATTACGTCACACTGTAAAGAAATTCAAGATAACGCATACCATACGAAAGGATGGATCAAGAAATATCGTTTATTATCGTTTGGGAGATAGGGAGAGCGTTAGTAAGTCAATAAAATGTCTCTGGGACGAAATTCTCAGTTGGGGCCCAGGGGAACGAAGTCCCCGAAAGCTTTTGCATGTTAAGGGCTTGCAATGAATGATTGTAATATCCTAACTGTATAGAAAACGTGCCCTAGAAAATGTTGCGGTTGATTCGCGCTCATTTTCTTTTTTTTTCTGGTTTGTTTTTTTTCGGGGGGGGGGGCAGCATGCGAAACACCACCACCCTTCCACACCCAACGACTCACCCTTGATATGACACCCTAATAAGCATACAAATGAAGGACACCGTAATAAACATACAAATGTAAGTGTACATAAAAGTAATTATTGCACACGACAGCAGAGAGACAGACATAGGTTAACAAATAGGTCACCATATTTGCAGTTATATATTCCTTTATTCTGGTAAATTTAGAGTTACTAGCAGAACTAAAATTTTGACTGCATGTGACCACCGGTTAATTGATAACAATATGGATTATTCATTATATATTTCATGGTTTGTACTTTTTCTCTATAAAATCGATATAAAGACAACTGATTTTTTTCACCGTTTTTCACTTTGTGCATACGTCGGTAAGGACTTTGTTGATCTTACAATTGTGCCACTTCATACAGTACCTGTTTTGATCACTGAGAACTTCATACGTATCTGTACTATGCACATTTCAAAGGGGTTGCTTCCATTAAGAGTAGAGATGCCCATTCATCTCTTTATCCCTGTTATATTTTTATACAAGTACCTAAAACTACGTCACACTTTCAGAACAACTTGAAGATAACACATCATATAAAATGGCGGATCCAGGAACACCGTTTAGGATCGTTTGGGAGGTGGAGAGAGCCTCTTTAAGTCAGCAAAGTGTCTGTGGGACGGAATTCTCAGTTGGGGCCCAGGGAGCAAAGTCCCCGAAAGCTTTTACATAATGAGCGTTTACAATGAATTACTGTAACCACCTAACTGTATAGAAACCAAACTCTAGAACATGCTTCGGTTGTTTCGCGCTCATTTTCTTTTTTGTTACTGGTTTGTTTTCTTTATGGGGAGGGGTGGAGCAGCACGCGCCGCACCACCACCCTTCACCAACCAATTACCCACCCTAGATATGACACACTAATGCACATACAACTGTAGGTTACCGTTATATATATATATATATATATATATATATATATATATATATATATATATATATATGTGTG
Source organism: Megalonaias nervosa (assembly GCA_016617855.1). Classification (NCBI taxonomy): domain Eukaryota; kingdom Metazoa; phylum Mollusca; class Bivalvia; order Unionida; family Unionidae; genus Megalonaias; species Megalonaias nervosa. Next base: position 24,410 of record JAECUM010043126.1, read on the forward strand.
TGTGTGTGTGTGTGTGTGTGTGTGTGTGTGTGTGTGTTTGCGAGTATGGGGATGTGCGTGTGCGTGTTGGCAATATTTTGTTAGAAACCTCAAGCAATCGGCATATGATTTCCAGTAATTGTTATAATGGTTACACATAAATGCGTGGTTGATTATTGGCAGTTATATTTTCCTTGATTCTGGAAAACTTAGAGATACTAGCAGCAGTAAAATTTTGACTACACATGTCACCATCGATTAATTTATAGCAACTTGGAACATTCATTATATATGTCATGGCACTCTTCTTCTATAAAATTCATATATAGATAACTTACCTTAATTTCTCAGCTAGAAATGACCGTGTTTAATGTCAACATCAGTCACTCTGAAACATATTTCGGTAAGGATTTCACCTATCCTACAACTGTGCCGCTCTATAACGTAACTGATTTAGGCTCTGAGAACTTCATATGATAAGCAGAGCACGAGCTACTCAGCCTGTATTGTGCACATTTTCAAGCGGCTTGCTTCCATTAAGTGTAGTGATGGCAGTTCATCTATTTATCTCCGATATATTTCAATACATGTACAAAGTTATCATGCATGATGAAGACTTAAAATATATTGTATAAGTAACGAGGAAAGGTAGACAGGGCGCATGGTCATTTAACACTAAAATGATATGCGATCAAGCCTAAAGAAAATGAATACATTATGGCAGAATGGATGAAATTCAATATGGTGGCGCCCATAGCCGGACGGGAGACCAGTATACTTTTCCGATCGAAAGTAGTCTTTCGGGCGAACTATCGCATAATTGTCAGAATACATATTCATTTTATTGGGTTTGGTGATTCGCGTCCGACCGAATACATCACATATGTTCCAAGCAAGAAAGCCCGATCACGTTTTGGTTGTGACTTTGTCCCTTCCGCTGCCATAATTAGCGATGAGAATTAAAGAATCTCATTAGCGGCGACATTCACAGCTTCGAGATCAATCATAGGGATCATACTTTGAATGTATGCTGTGTTACGTGTCTCGGCTCGTACAAAAAGTAACAAGAAAAAAAGTGAAAAGAACAAGCTTTGTAAAATTTAACAAATTAATGTATTTCCCAATAAAAACAAGGTAAATATGAGAAAAAAAAAGGACTTACGGTTTAAAAATCAAATCCAAAAATTAATCCAAGAATTTAAAAATAGAAGTCCTATCAATGAAAAGTCGTAAATTAATCACTGTTCGAATCTCGATGAAAATCAAAGATGGAAAGCAATGACGTTTTCGATAGTCAGCTTTGTCCTGATGTGTCAACAGTTCTTTGTTGAATCACAAAGAATGATATTCCAGCTAGAAATTCCGAATAATTTTCAATAAATGTCTTTGTCCAAGAATTCTGTAGGGTGCACTTATATGTATTTCCAGGGAAATGAATTACTAATTCCAAAAAAATAAAAAATCAACTCAAAATGGTCACAACAAAACACCTTTGAGCTCCAAAGGTTTAAAGCACAACTGGCTATTTATTCTTATAAAAATAAATTATAAGACTATCTAAAGCGCAAAACAGATTCCCGGATGGGGGTCACGTGATCATTTTCCCAGAGCGACGTAGAAACATTACATGCCGATTATCACGTACGCTAGATATGGCCTTAGCTAAAATAAAATTTAAATGAAAATAAATAAAGAATAACGCCATTAGGGACTTACAGGAGACGGATGTACCTACATGAAGGGGAGAAAGAGATGCTGCGTTCACCTTTCAACCTACACCCTTCCCCCAAGGAAGGAAACCTTTTAAAAGAATAATACTAATTGGTTAACCAAATAATGAAATATTTTTGAGAAGGTGCAATCCTGTATAAAGACCGTTTTCTGTCCACTCTCCATTTTCTTCACATGATGTATATTACCGGTGTAAGGTAGTATGTATTCATTTCTGACATTAGCTTTGTGTTCCGTGCTGATTGCTATGGAAACAGCGTGTTAAGAAAATATTAAAGAAGATACGGAAATTTTATCATCTACTGACTATATATAAGCTACTCCAAAATAATTCAAACCGACAGTTTAATTTTTTTCAGGTATAGATTTGCTTAAAATAAGTTTTCAATGTGTTGAAAAATGCACCGAAATAAGCAGTAGTAAACAATGACGAATAAATGTAACTTACTAGTCAGCATCATACATTTTTAAGTTATGTAGCTAAATAGAGACAATCACTTACAAAATAAAAAAGATTTTTTAAAAATATATTGATATGATTGATAATATGGCCTTTCTAGAGGCTTCTGAGTTCTCTTGTTCTCCGAAAATATTGGTGTTTGTCCAGGTATTTTCCTGGAAATGGACGACGCTCGTTTTACAATAGCATTCTCTAATTTCTTGGCGGCACAAACACACACACACACATTTTACCTGCGTATTTTCTACATATACGGAAGTATAACTTCAATAAATAGATGAACAGGCATGTCTACTTTTGATGTAGACAACATTTTTGAAAATGTAAATCGTATAGGTTGAGCAGCACGTGCTTTATGATGGATTACCCTAATAGATGAAGTTCTCAGCGTGCAGAACCCTTACAGTATGAAGTGGCGCAATTTTAGTATATAAGCACAAAGTAGTCAACGATGGTATTAATTACTGTCAGTTCCTGGGTAAAAAAAAAATGTAAAAAAACCCCCAACAGCTTCCTCCTCCAAAGTAAATATTTTGTAGCGAAAAAGTGTAAACTGTAAGATATATCATAAAAACTCTAAGATGCTGACAAATACAGTCAGACTTTTAGTGCTGACAGTAACTCGAACTTTACCAGAATAAAACTAATGTTGCTGCAGTAAATTACCACGCATTTTTGTGTACAAGTTATTGGGAATCATAGATGCCTACTGCTCCAGATATTTATCAAAATATTTCGAAAACACAAAACACATACAACTGAGTGTATCTTGGCATGTGTCTGTGTGATTTTCAAAACTTGAAACATGAACTGTTAAATACAGACAATGTGTAAAAATTGCTCATAATACAAAATATAATATTTTAGACTACGTGTGACCTATTATGTCACTGATATCAGTTTCTATGCATTCGTATGTGATAAACAGTGCCTTGTGGATACTTTCATTGACTGTATATTAATCAATACATTTTATGTACACTTACAGTTGTTTGTAGGCGTCCTAATTTGAATGCCAATAACGGTGTGATATAGGGTCAAGATCATTCGGTGGTGAAAGGTAGTGCGGCTCCTCTCCCTCCAAAATAAAAGAAGGGAAGAAATTAGCTCGAAAGAAGCAAGGCGTTTTCTAGGTTAAGTTTTGTTTACATTATGTTAGTTACGATTTTGTACTGGAAACTCTTCAAATCCAGGATATAATTCACCCCCCACCCCCACCCCGGGGCCTCAAGTGAGAATTCCGCACCCCAGACCCATCGCATACTTCTTTACCCTCTCCCCTCCCCTCGCACAACTGCTGTTCCAGGAGATACTAAGTCATCTTTATGCATCAGCCCTTTCAGATGATACGTGTTTTCGTTGAGTTGTATTGACAATGTGACGTAGCTATTGTCGTACACAATGACCTTTTACCTCGAAACGATAAGAGACTGAAATTCCAAGCACCTCACGTTTGATCGCCATATTGGTATTTGTAGGTCGTTATTGTGGCTAGCCAAAGGAAGATGGAAGAAATCTGGATTTGAAACATTTATTTTTTATTTATCTGTTTCGAAGCGATGAAAAAGGTATGTTACACTTTATCACATTCTATATTGGGCTTTTTAATTTGTATGTTTTTTAGGTAATGCTTGGTCTGTACACCTACGTTTGTTTGTTTATTCATGTGTCCTACACGTGTATACTTGTTGGGGTGTACTACCAGGGGCGAATCATTGCATTGTGAAGGGTGGTGGTGTGGCGCTTACTACCCGATCCCCATCCCATACCCCGAAATACAATTCTACTATCAGCAACACCTGCACCACGCCAAATTGCGTCCTTGGAGGTGCTCAATGTGCCTGTATATTTGGCACCCATCCAAAAAAGCAATGCGCACATCTCTACAAAACCCACATATGTGTGTGACTGAGGGGAATTGACCAAAAAAATATCGTAATGAGGCTCTACGAAGTTGTTCTTGACGCTGTGCGAATCCGTTCTTAAAAGGGTTTAATGTGCCTACATCTACGTTTTGAACATCTTGCTTCAGCGCTGCGTGCGCGATTTTGAGATCGCCTAATTGAATACGGTTGAGAATCCGCATTATCAGACATATCCTTCATATACATCATAGTTAGACCAGCTGATCTCGCATCATCATCACTTTATCTACCGAGTCCGAGAATCGTCGTAGCTACGTTGACGTTATCAATAATTGATTCGATCTCCTTTCCATGGATGGAATAACGTGCACCGTTGAATAATGCCATGATTCCGTTGTTAACAAATTTAGCTGTGGCATTGGCAGAATAATCGGTACCAACATCGTCATTTTGCTTAAGTGTTCTCTTATTTTCCAGGAAAACCTCACATTAAAGAAAAAAACCTAGACGTGTCATGTAGTTACAGTTCAATTTTTAATTGACTGGTGTGTATGAGACTTGGAACAAGTTTAGGACATTCAGTATATTTATGTACAGATTCATTCACGATTGCGCACCGATATGGTGACAACCACCCACGAGGGACTGACAAAGCTTATGGTGCCAGCGGATACACGTTATGTGTGTGGTGAAGTTACTCAGGATAAGAAGTATACGTAATTGCTGCTGTACTTGTTTATGTGTTTTTGTATATCAATACGTGTTGGATCAATCTACTGAAACCCATAAAGGTCATTGGCATCTAGATACATGATGTAACTGTTAGAAGCTATGTTTGATTTTTTTTTTTTTTCGGCTTTAGCATATCTCTGGCTCATCCTAGAAATCTCGCCACGAAGTGAACGATCAATAAAAATATGTTGGTCAATATAGGTAGGCAATTCCAACTCCATTTTCTTTTTTGACAACAACGCATTCCAAGCCATTCCCGGTGATGAAAAGTAATGCGCGGGATCCAAGTTGTACGCATGCGTGGCTGTGTCGCTACGTTTTTTTCTCAAACACATCAGCGAGTAATAATACATCTGAGCGCAGATACAAATTGTGATAGTCACACATGGTTTTGCAATCAAATGTGGACCAAACTTTGTTTGTGTCCGCTAAGTCGTTGGGGAAAATACATTTACGTGGCAGCGACGAATAAAACGCTTCAGTAGATGGCAACTGAGTTTCGGCAAATTTGTCCCAGTCGCTCATGTACTCATATGGATACATACCTTTTCTTGTTAACAGGTCAGTTTTGGTGTGACAATATCGATTAGCGACTTTTAACCGCTAGGTTGCTCACTACCTTGTCCAATGATGAATTTAGAAACTGTAACGAAACTGAATACCCACGCCGGTTGTAAAGCACAACCGGAGTTCTTGTTTTCTTTGGTAAATTCATAATTATAAATTGCATGCACCGTGCGCAACTTGTCTGTACAGGTTAGCAATTTTACAGTGATCAAGAACGTTGAACCGGAACTTTCAGTTTCATCGGTGGAAGTAAACGCCTCTTCATAGATCTAGCAATGAGTGACTGAGGAAAACTGACGAATAGCATCACTGGTCATAATTATGTTTGTCGGTGAATAGGGTTTTAACTTATTGGGGTCCCTAGCTGTATATGAGTAATACTAAAAATCTCGTTTACTTTGATCTACGAACACAGGCGGGCCCATGTCTAATGCTGGATCAGATATATGTTTGAACAGAGTCATGATGAAACTATACATTATTGACTTTGTCAAATGCCTTTTGCGTGATGGCTCTACCAATCACATCCTCAACCTTAATGCGCTACCCTATTGGCAGATTTTCAATCACTGAATCTGACAATTGTTGTTGAGCGGCTACATTATTGATTTTACTAACTAAAGGCGGCATAGTTTCTGTTGATGGTAGCGTAGCCGCTTTTGGTGGTGCTCGTGTGACTAACCATTCTAGTCGATCTCGAAGCAATTGTGCCGCTTGAAATCCCAGTTGTTTAATCCGATCCAAAGCTTATTGATGCTATCAACGACTCGCATTGCTATTTGTTTAGTGATTATTGAAGCGCGCGAGGTCAAAGCCCCGAATACCTTTGGTGCGCCCGTAAACAATCACCGAACAACGTCACCTTGGCCAGTTCCATAAAATGTACGTAAACGGATTTTCTCGCGTTAACAAAGCTCATGGCTCTTATAAGTCCAAGCACGACCATCATTATTATATTTAATCGTCAGGTCGATCTCTAATGTACAGTTGTATCATCAATGCTTCGCAGTGCAGATCTGCAACGAGCCCATCTTGATCCACAATGGAAAAACAATTATTTGTCAACCAGTTTTGTCATGGAAGATAAATAGGTGCTGCGTCCGTAATCCATTTTAAATCACTTGGTTCCAAGGTTGGTGAAAGCACAAATAGTACACAACCCTGGGAGACTACGCCTGTCGTTTCAAACCTGCATTCGTAACTACCACTAACAGCCTCACAAGTTAAAATTGACCTGAGTCGTTGAGGTAATCCTCGCAATATCATGCGCGATATGATATTCTACAGTTAAAAATCTTTTATCATCTGGAATGTCGTCAGTCTAACCTAAAACTGACCTTACCGTGCAATGTCAACCAAATACGTTTGCGATTCGATTGTGATAACAGAACTGAGTATGGGCTCATTGACATGTATATAAACTTTAGAGTCGTTGGTGCTTATTAATGTGATTCTTCGTCAAATTTCTTCACTGATCAATTCTTTGTCGTAGCGCCAGAGGGAAGTTCAATGTTATTGCAGGTGGCACCATTATCCTGTGAAAACAAAAATGTGTTCTTTGCGGGCAGAAAACCAAACGGTTGCGATCGGATATTAGACCAACTGTAATAAACTCGCAGCGACGCAAGTACGATCCCAAGTGTGCGTGATTCACCAGCAATAACTTGTGCAAAAATGTCACACTGAATTCTGGTTTCTTTGATGAGATTGTGGTCATTGAGGTAACGCATATATTGTAGGTAAGACGCGGAGAAATTCCTCACGAAGTGTTTCAGTCGTTTCAGAATTCATCATCGGTGTACGAACTTCGTTCGTGGTATACATCATTGGTATCTTCAACAAGTCCATGAATCAGCGCGCGATATGTATTTCTATCCATTTTGTCGTTGGTGGCCAGTCTGGAAAATATTTGTGCTCTTTGCGAAATTGTTGTTAATTTAATTGCCTCACTGGTTGAGGTGTGTACGTTGCTATAAAATCTCTCCATAAAGTTTTACTTTCTTCGGTTCTTCCTATCGCAAACTCATATCTGAAAACGTTATTTCACGATAGAAAAGATAAAGATTACTGTGTACCCGTCATTTGTCTTATTCTTAAGGGTATCCATTGATTCTGCAGTTTACAGAAGCAACCAATAAAATTATATTTATTGTCTGTCTCGCGCTCAGGTAAATACTTAGAACAACCAACTCGAAAATCATGTTCTAAAGAGCGGTTTGTTTAAATAAACACTACACCCAAATATAGATGAATTTTATTTTGAAAGTTTAGATGATGAAATTTCAGTTATGACTTTTAGTGAGTGTGGAAAATGTGTAATTAACAATGTAATTTGCGAAACATTTATATCGACGGTGGAAATATGTAACTTTGAAAGCAATTCAGAACGTGAAAGCAGACAAGGACAAAACATCACAAGTCATCAAACAATTAATTCATTTGCAAAATGACACAACCACAAATCAATCAATTTACATAAGCCATTAGTGAAGGATATTAGAGAGGCAGTGAAAAGAGTACAACAGAATTTAACCTCTTTATTTCTAAAGGTCTAAAATATCATATAACATCATTGACAACAAGTTGGTGTAAGAGATACTGAGTAAGTTGAAGGGAAATAAAAGAAAAAAGACTGTTTTAGATGTTTTTATTTAAGCTGTTTTATATTTTGCAAATCAAATATGGTGGGGAAACCATAAGTATTACTTATAATTTCTATGATTTAGGCTCGTACACAAAGCTATCCAACACCACCAAATATCGTCATAAATTAAACCACAACCAATTAATATATTATATATTTTAAATTACATTGAAGCCAACAGTATAAAGTACGTCAGCTAGAAACACCAACACAGTTTGTTACACCCAAGTAGAGTTCTTAGATAACATTCACGAAAGCAATATCTGTATCATGATATGATTGTAATTGGTTGTACACATTGCAGAAATGAAAAGGTTGCACTACATTTGATCCAAACGAAATATAATAACTTTTTGGACTTTGTTGCTATCATCCTCATATCCTTTATTCAAAACAAGACTACAAACTGGTAATGTTTTTTGTGAGATGGTAATGTTATTGCGATATATTCAGGTCAAGGTTATATAAATGGTGAAAGTTACTCATTAGTCTGTACCAAAGAACTAATATTTTGTTTTTGAAGGACAATTGTGAAAACTTAGTATATGCAAAACAGAACGCAACCAACCTAACAATGTTACCATTTAGAGGTTGATTTACCTGTATGGATGATAGTATAGATTGCAATTCCATTCTAAAGGCTCTGCATGAAAATGACAGGTTATTGTGACTTTTGCCTTATATATAACACGCCTGTGAAAGTGTTTTAAAGGGCAATAGCGTGGTACCTGTGGTTATGGCAGAAAAGATAGATATATGGTTAACATAAAACAAAAGAAATTAAACTTGAACGAGCCTAGAATAACAATTTCTTTGGATAACGGTAGAGTAATCTCATGATAAATATATTTCATTTTTTATTGTTTTTGTTAGATTAAATTACACCTGCGCTGTCATTCTACCGTGCATGGATTCAATTGTGAGATATCAGTCTGATGTAACCAGAGCACAAGCGTAATACGTAACATTATTGTAAACACCAGCGGCAACAGCAGCATCATAATTTGCGCCAAGTGAAATGTAACCTCGATTTCAGCTGTTGATACTCCTAATCTCTTTTGGTGTTTTGAAACCTCAAAGTAAAATATTGGGTAAAATGTCTTGAACTATGCAATTGAAATCTGAGATCAGCTATCAGCATCTTGACACTTTTGCAATGCTTCCATCAACGTTACGTAAGCACGGAAGATATTTTTGCTGCCGCATTAACGTTGCACCCCAGTGCTTCGCCAGGATATTGTCTTGAGTTTATTCTAATGTTCATTCCACTGACATCCATGTCATCAAAAATCATGTTGTTTTGTTCATGATCACCAACCCTATCTTGCCAATGAAACACAATAAACACATGTTGTGAAAGTTGTTCAGTTGGTAAACTTGTTATTCTCCAGCTGTAATTTGTTGTTCCTGCTGGTATTGACTGCCAACAAATTTTGTTCTGTTCAAAAAATATTTTTCTTATGTAAGCCGCAAGTGATGCATTACGATTAGACTGTTTTGTTATTGATGGAGTGATATTTGGAATCTAGTATGACAAGTTAGAGGTAACAAACTCAAGCAGCCCTGATAATGTAAATTGCTGGTTCAGCTCGATTAAGACTAATTACAGGCTTAACTCTTCTGAAACCCTGTTTACATCGCGGCAGAATCCGAAGATGCTGCTTAACGGAAGAAACATTGATATTGTTGCTGAGGCGTCTGTGGTGTTTCATCTCTTAGTATATATCTCGTTGTGATTTGTTTGCTGTGCATTGGACATTGCTGTTCATATTGCTGCTGCAACAAGGTCTCCGCCAGCTGCATTTGCTGTCAGTTCTGCAATAATGTGTTGTGTTGCAGCGTCTGCACTAGCTGATGTCAAAACAAAAGACTATTACCAGTGACTTCTCCAACTTCGTTTTGTGTTTTTAACTCTTTTGAGATAGAACCAGCAGTCTTTAAACATCACCATATTTGTTGCAACTGATCTTTAGTAATCATCGCTGAATGATACAAGATTAAGTAATGTGCTAGCAACTGGCAGGTGTAACTAGATATCCTCAATTGTTTGATGGCAATCTGGAATAAGCTCCAGCCGTTGTTTACTCGTGTTATTTTTGCTCCTGCAGCAATTGCACCAGATGGATTAGCAAGTGTCATTATTCCACCGCGAACTTCAAGAAAAGTTTTATGCGAAAGGAGATAGATGTCGTCTTCTCGTGTGTAAGTCGTTCATTGTCCCAGTATTTTTGGTTCGTTTGAATTATTGTCGAGATCCACGATATATTCGAAAACGGTTGTTGAATCATTAACAGGTGTTTGGATCCATAGGGCTGGGATAAGTTTCAGCGGACATTATTGTTTTTTGTTAGACAAAGTTAAGTAATTTAAAATCGTGGTTGTTTTAATCATATCCCGAGCTGTTTCTTTTGTTTGGGCAATTTCATTAATAACCTGTTTTATCTCCTCCGTTGCTGGCTGTCCTTTCATCTTATCTACTATCTTTTGTCCAATAGCCGTTCCTGCTGCAGATGCAGCTCCTGTAGCAAATGCTTTCGTTGAATCAACTGCTATTTGTGCTTTTCCTAATCTCGCTGCAGAAAGATCCTTTTTTATAGCTTTCTCCATGTAAAATAAGGTTGTAAGTAATTTGTTGTCTATTAGTGCAATCTGCTTGCTCATTATTAATCATGGTCACAAAAATTTTAAATGCCACAGCGAAACATGTTTTTGTTATCTGCAAATCGATCAAATTTGAAAAACTAGTGTCTACCTCGTCTAGATGCTTGATGATAAAGATCAGAAATTTTCCTTAGTAATCTTACCACAGTTTTTCGTGCAATGTTATACATGTCAGAGTTATCAAGGCCCGCAAATAAGAATTTCTTCTGATAAAACAATCGATGTTATAAACTCCTTGGGCAAGATAAATTTAATTGCATCGTTTGTTTCTTGACAAAGAAAAAAACGATTTAATCTTGCTTATTTATTTGTTCTCCAACGGAATATCATCAAAAACAACGACTGCATTTTCTGTTGAATGAAGATGAGCAACGGAAAATTACATCTTCTACTTGTTTGATAAAAAAAAATATCATCTTGTGCTCCGAACACGTCTTTTAGTTTATCATTATACTTGTATAACAATTCATACTTCGCCTGCTGTGGATTTATTTTTTGAAAATAAACTCGAGCATAGTTTAGAGAACCGTTAATACGCATGCTCATTAAAAAATTTGTTTTACCGTGTCCCTTAAGTCCAACGATAGGATAACGATAATTTGGTAGGTTGTGATTGTGCTGTTGTTACATCACGTTTTCTGTGTCAAAGTTGATCATGCTCATTATTCAATAGTCGTACACAAACGTGCATGTTCCACTGATTAATAATGAGCTATTTTACAAAGTTTGAAACATTAATTGGAAATGATGAAAGTAGTACTATTCACACAGGAACGGTGCAGTCCAATTTGTATGTGAAAAAGGCTGGGGACACTGTCAGGAGATTTAAATCGAGTAGGAAAGAAAATAATAAACTTCGCAACACGGTATCCATCACTTACTGTTAATAACACACAAGCTACAAACCATTGACCTTACTAAGTTAAGCGTAAGAGGAGGCACAATGAAATGTGATTTAAATATGGCGGGCAAACGAATAGTAAACATAGAAACAATTTATCCGCCGTAAACGAAAACCGTTCATAAGTTGTCAGTCTTGAAAAACTAAATATTGTTGACAACACTCGAATAAAAAAAAAACGATGATACGGTTTCTGGTGCTTTGTTTTTTACAAATGGCTGCAGAGTGACAGGTTTACCTGCTAGTGTTCCACCAGCAGGTGATAGTGATGATATTTCCTATAATCAGCTTGACGTCAAGTTAACAGAATATGTCCCACGTCCCGGCACAACAATGTTAGGAGCAATCGATGTAGGAGATATGCTTATTTCAGGGTTAAATACAAGTAATATCATAGCAAATGATTTAACCTACTTAGATTCGGTAAACTTTGTTAGGGATTACGCTGTCACTAAATCTGGAGACACAATGACAGGGGCATTAAAAATGAATAATAACCATGTAACTAACCTGCCAGCACATTTTGATGTAAATAATGTTCTTCCTAAACAAAGTTTAAGTAATGCATTAACAACAGTTGCAAATAAAGGTGGGAGACACCATGATAGAATCATTGGACATGGGTTCTAATAAGGTAACATCATTTGCGAAACGGTTTAACAAATAAAATTTATGTTGATTCTGTTGCATCTGGTGCAGTAATAAAATTTGTTAAAAACCAGGTTGGTCATATTCCACCTCTTGCTGCTGATAACACAAACAACAGAAATACTATTCAGACAAGCGCATCATCAAACTACAACCCGTAAATAATAAGTTCTGGCAATGACACAGGGGAATGGGCTACCGCTGGTGTTTCATCAATGTTTTGGGTAAAAAAGTAATGTCCAGTTGCAGTGGCAATTTTGAAATTTATAATTGGCGACTTACCGCATCTGATGATCATATTAATTTTACAACGCTGTACACCGCTGTTGGTGTTTATATCCACAGTAGTTTGAACGATGTTGCACTTGATCTGGCTGTAAAAAAACACATACTACAGGCAGTTCGGAATATTTTTCTAATGCAGAAACAGTAAATCCTAGTCTATCATATTTTCAAATATTTACTCTCGATGATTTGTGCAAAATAAAATAATAAAATGACAAAATCATATCCTGTAGCTGAAGTTTGTTGTGAATTTTACAACAAAATGTTTAGTGGTAAGCCTAGATTATTGTAGATGATGGAGCAAAAGCAAAACAAAGTACTGTTATAAACGAAATAAAACGAATGAAAGAACAAAAATGGATGGCTATAATAAACTAACGTAATATTACAAAGACAATTGTTTCGGTTAGGGCAATGCGAGCAGAGCAAAGGAAAAAGTTGCTTGGTAATTATGACGTACTGTTAAGGTACTGTTCAAATAAAGCTAAAGCTGAAATGGAACTAACAAAAGAAGAAACTGCTGCACGACACAATTCTCGAGCAAAACGAATGTTAAATGAATCTATCGAACAAAGTCATAAAAAAGAAAGATCATGGTGGTGTTAAAAACAAAACATAAACATAAAGAAGATTTGCAGTGTAATGCTGCCCTTGCTGGTAGCGCAAAAATAACACTAAACAAAAGACCTGTACTGCGCGAACAAGTTGCTAAAAGAAGTTTACAAAAAGAACTTTGTTTGGAGTATAGTGACCATGAAACCGGATTTACAATAGCAAATGAAGAAGATGATGTTGATAATCTTGTAACAGATATTTGTTGTAGTTTCATCGTTAGCAACTGACAAATCCCTGTAATTTATAGAAACAGTTAAAAAAAACGGGCTTCAAGTTGAAGCATTAACACAAGATAAAAAAGATAAATTTTACATAAGTTTGAACTAAATTAAAAAGTAGACAAAATCATAAAAGCTGAACTTGGTCTTTCAATGGCGCCATGTAAGAAAAAGAAAGTAACTCGAGGAAATTACAATAAGGAAGCAGGTAAAATTTTAAATGACCCAACATACAAGAACATCAAAGAGCTAATAGTAAAAGTACTTAATCTTCCAGTAAATGATGCATTGCCTGTTGATGATGATCTGATACTATTTGGCGTTGCTTAAGCAGTCTTAAGAAAGCACTTAACACTGAAAAACGTAAAACGTAATAATCTTGCAATGATTGTTGCGAACAATTTTGAAATGATTTAATAGATTTATAAATGATATTGAAGATATACCATAACATTACATACCAAGCAATAATGTATTTTACTTAGAAAAAGAACGAGGTGAATTTAAAAACAAATCAACTTTAAGATTTGATAGGTACTGTGTGTTTCTTAACGTAAAAAAAAATCAATGATTTTAAGGCTGTAATCGATAAAACAGCAGCATCACAAACTTTCACTTTTATTGCTTCTGTGTTAGATATTTTCCTACTGCTTACTAAATTTTACGTTTACGTTTTGTTGCTGCCCACCTAGTTTTACAACCACATTCTGCTTTGGAAAATCTCCATTAGATTAGAGCAGCAATTGAGTTTATGATCTACATGATCACACAAAAGGCGAGCTCGTTAATGAAGTTGATGTACAAAACGTGCCAGATGTATTGAATTACAAAACAACAAAGGTTAACACACAAGAAAAAGAAACATTGCTAAAAGACGTAAATTCAAATGTCTTTTACAAAACATACGTGATTTCCATCACAAATATAAAGATTTTAATATCGTTAATAACACAGCAACAACACATACATTTTATTAAAAACAATTTAAAATTTAAGTTTTAAAAATGTTGAGTCAAACATTTTAATAATCAAACATAAACAAAATGTTATCGATTTCAATCATATTTCAGGTGCGATTCCAGCAAAAGATCAAAACGAGCTTAATGGTTTCATAATTACTATCACAAGCGACTTTTCGTGCATTAAAAGCTAATAGATATTACGGCACGAGTTTAGAATTTATTTCTTAAGCGCCAATGATTCTAACAAGAGGTGTTATTGCATCAACTGGTGCGACATTAAATCTGTTATTTTAATACTTTCTGGTATTGGCCTGGCATTAAGAGTCGCTGGCAAAAAGATATAGCCGCGATTGGAAAATAAAAAAATCCGCGTGCAAAACAGCAATAATAACATACAATAAAATATTGAACCAACTAAGGTTGCATTTAAGAGGAGTATCACACGACAAGGATGATATTATCCGAGAGTTCCGTATGATGGACAATATGCTTACAGATATTCTGCCACTGCGTTTTTGTAAGTACGAGGGCGAATATCATAGAAAGTACAAGGAGTATGTTGATGTACCAAAAAAGGTAGAGAAGATTATGAAAAAGTCTCCAAAAGTTTTCAATTTGTATGAACTTAAATATAATGGATCTGAAAACTCTAATTGATGAAATCTCAACAGATGACGATGTAATAAAAACAAAAACAATAAAAAACAACTAAAGCAGAAACAATATAAATAAAATAAAATGAAATACTAGAAGAAATTTCATATGAGGATATCGTAGAATAAACTTTTTTGTAATGTATAAAAAGGATGTTAGTTGCTGTGATTATTTTAACCCGGGTAATTACCATTGGTAGCATCTCTTATATTGTTTATGAGCTATTCCAACTAATACAATAACAGAGAAAAATATGCTATATTGATAACTAGCGAAATAATTTACAAAAGGAAATCTCGAAATAATGCATACAATAGGTATTTCCTGAGATTATATAGAGGTATTTTTATATGTTCTATATATGGAAACATTGCCCAACTTCACTGTGTTAGATACATTGTTTTACAGCCAATAAACGTCTGAACTGATCCGTGTTAATTATGTGGCGTGAAACAGCTCCAAAGAACCCCAAAGTGTCAAATGACACTCTAGTTTGCTTAGTGGATACTGCAAAACTGATCCGACTATCTCAGGAATTATGTGTCTAGGTCGGATAATTAATGCAAATCATACTTTCATCAATTTGTCCTTCATTACATATCCAGCTCAAACAAAGCCCCACTGTCTGCCAACTTGTATAGAAAAGAATTTGTTTTAGTCCCAGTCGTGATTCAAACATGTAAAATTTGGATTAGAAAGTAAGGCTGCTTCCAGTTTGCCCACGGTTAAATACAGGTAGGTAAGAACTCATGTATAAAAGTAATTTTACGCGTTGACAAAAAATAACATATCCCCTCCCTTTGTAAGCCTGTATAAACAAAATTCCCGTTATTTGTTCAGTGCCTTCACTCATTTATGATATGAATTTTTTTTATGTTAGCAGGTGTGTAATCACACAAAGGATACTTAAGTTTGACCTGATAAATAAAATGTAAAAACGCTTGATTTCGCATGAGATTCGACACACGAAATCCAAACGCATATGGATTCAATTGTTAGGGTCAGACCGAAACACGTCACACAGGTAAGGCAGTTTATTATTAGTGATGACAGTGGGGCAATGTATTCACAGAGTCAACAGTAAGTACTGTAATATAAATTTATCTAGCCCAGTAAATAACAAATAATCAGCAGCAGACAAAGAGCAAAATGGCGGTCTGCTCACACAAAAGCAATGTAAACAATGCTAGTATCACTTTGGTACAAATGTTCTAGTAGTAGGAAAAATGGCAGTTTCTCAGCGCACAACCTTATCAATTTCTGAGACATTTTAGTAGACTAATACAAAAAACTTAGTTGGTCTCGGAGCAACATCAGGATGTAAGGATAAGGTATTTTGTATATGTATATGTTGTTACGTGTAGGCTCGTACACATGTAACAAAAGAAAAGAGTGAAGTCAACAAGCTTTGTAAATTTTAACAAAATAATTTATTTCCCTAGAAAACAATGTAAAAAATAGGAAATAGGACTTACGGTTTGTCAATATAATCCAAAAATTAATCCTAAAGTTGAAAAATATAAGTCCTATCACTAAACAGTTCTAATTGAATCCGGATTCGAATCTCGGTGAAATTCCAATACGAAGGCGATGACGTCAGATGATGTCTATAATGATGGTAACAGATCCTCGATGAATCACAGTTTATAATGTTTCCGTTAAACTCTAGAATAAATTTCCACTGAATTTCTTTGTCCCAGAACTTTTTATTAAAAGGTACACCTGCTTAGTCTTCTAGAGAATAAATTATTAAATTCCAAAAAACAGATGAACTTCAAAAACATTCTGGCTTCAACAATAAAAACCTCTAGAGCCCTCAAGGTTTAACATACGGCTGATTGAAAAGCTCTGAGAATGAGTATTAAACCCAAGTAAAACGTCATTTCATTCGCGCGTGATGGGTCACGTGGTCTCTTAACATTGAACAGCGCAATAACAAAATGCTATTTATCACTTATGCAAGAATAGCCTTATCTAAGAATCAGATTCTCACGCTGGAAATGAATTGAAGAATTAAACCGTTTACAACAGATGCTAACACGTAGATTGTAAAAGACCTTGGCAATAGCCAATCGTTTTCACTCGATGTTTACAGAAACTGAGCTAAAAATAGTGCTGGAGAAATCTTAGAATCTAATCGGGTCAAGCCAATTTTCGGAAAAGAGATTCAAATCCAATGAAAATTATCATTATAATAAAATGTAATGAAACAAAATTAAAATCAAAAAGAATTTATAACTAACTCACAAGTAATTTAATTACATATTCGTAACAATGTAAATGTCTCAGAATAAATATACTTTGGTGCACTGAAAACTGCCATTATTCCTACTACTTCCACATTAATGGCATTTGTTTCTCGCTATTAAATACGATTAAGATGTCCATGTGACAGTCCCTCACTATAATTCTTACTCTAACTGGTCTTAAAAGCATGCACATAGTTTCATACACATTCAGAAAAGACTTTGAATTCATCTTCAGAGTCTATAAATTCTTCCATTTTTAGCTGGCATCTGTGATCTCAGTATTTAGATATCTTCACGGTTGCGTTTTGGTGGTCTTCACATATGATCTCTTGGTTAAATTATCATTGATTCCACGGCAATGAAAAAAGCGAATAACAACAGTCATCTACATGTGACCTTTAAGACAGACACTTCGAGTGGACATTCAGTTTGGTCCTTATATGTATGATCTTCCTCCCACTAGCCGACAACTATCCATGTGCAATGATGGATATTGGAGATTACTGAAACCGCAATGTGATCTTTGCTTAATTGTTTATCTGTTTTATATGCAGCAATTTGTGCATCCTGTCAGTTACCTTTTGCAATTTGCTTCTATTCATTAAGATCTGTGTTATGTGTTACAAATTCTATTAAAATCAACCCATTTTCCTTTAGCGTTTAGTCACTACATCAAGCTGGACTCTTACATAATGAAATTCTGTTCTTTGTCCCAAGTATTGTTTGACATTATTAAATGAATAAATAGAACGCAAATTTATATTCGGCCTCCGTTCTCTATTGATTTTAAAAAGGTAATCATATCCTGTAGCATCTAAATAATAATTTTATTTTATTTTGTCTGATAATTATATATATTTGCTCATCTGGCATGAAGGCAAATTAAATCTGGTTGTAATCAACAATTGTATTTTTATCAGGATTTGAAATGTTTGCCTTTTTCTACCAGCCATTTTGGTCCTTTCTGAAATATAATTAGTATGAAATTTATTTTGTGTCTTAGTCTACATTAGTCCCTTTGACACAGCGTTTTGACACTGGCTAGTAATTCTTTTCTGATTGTTGTTTGTAATATCAGACATTAAGATACCAGTCTAAGTTCATGAAGTTGATGATCTACTGGCACATTTGGTATTGTGTGTTTCGAAGGTCTATCTGGTGTAGATCGTTAACATTGAATAGTCTCATTTTATTTGATCTAATTTTTCATCACTCTCTGTCTGTATGTATGTTCCTGTCTATCTGTCTCTCTGTAATGTTGCTATTATTTGCTCTCAACAAATTTACTCCAAATACGCTATTTAAAGTGTTCAAGTCGTCAATTGTACAATTTCTTTCACAATACCAGCAAACATTTTCAGACTATTAACGGAATAATTTTATTACACAAGAGGTCACAATTACATGTCATTCAGGATAATTCGTGATTTATTTTATTCTAAACTGTTTCTTACAATTGTTTCGAGTGTATATTTTAATATCTTTCATTTATTGTTCTTGTAGACTACCAACTGTCAAATTGTTTGCTACCTTTGAACGTGTTATTTTGTTTTACACTTGCAAAGATAACTCCTCGTTGAGGTAAAAGAACAATGTCGGTATCATAAAATAATGTATGTTCTTTCTCAATTTTGGAATGACTAAAAGAAGGGTCTAACAAACTGAAACACTTTTGATTTTGTTATGTTGGTGGGGGCATAAAGAGGATTGATGAGGTAGTGTAAAGTTCCATTTTTAAATGATCCTGTTCTTTTTCTACCAGTATCACTCAGGATGAACTCTCATTTTATGTATGTTGTTCCATTTCATTGTCTCAGTACAAATTAGTTTAAAGAGAAACACCGATAATTCTAATATTAACGTGAACAAATACAGCACAATAACATTAATGATCAATGTTTTTCAACCCTCAAGCGTTTAACATAATATCAGCTTGTTCGCGATAGCTAGATGATAAACAAGTTTGTTATCATTATACAAACAGTGTAGAGATCGGTACACTATATACCTCACAACGCGTACTAGGTAAATAATCAATATGTAGTCAGTGTATATCCAAGTAAGCTAGTTACCAAATTATGTTCACCCGGTTAAAAAGACATTTAACTTTTAGAATTTCAAAAATCTGTAAACATAGTTGATATTGTAATTTATGCTTCCAAAAAATGTACATGACTACGCCCACAGTCGTACCCACACTATGTCTTTTATTGAAGATTTAAATAAATCCATTCCTTCAAAGATAAATTTATTCACCTCCTTGATCTCAAATAAACATAGCATGCCTTTATTACATATTAGAAATGAGTTTTCTACTGTTTAAATTGACGTTATATATTCAAACGAACATCCAAGAATATGTTCCGAAACAGCAATAACTTAGTACGGAATAATAACAATGTCTATAAATAAAAATAAAAAAGCATGAGCCACACACTGTGTCTTGCCACATAATATAATTATTAAATCCGATACTTACAGATTTATTGTTAAAACCAAATATATTTCTTCCATAATCTATCACATTTAAAATCTTAATACAAATGTTGTATCTAAAAGTAAGTAAGTATAAAATACGTGTAGTGTTTTAATATGCTCATATCCTAAATTTTATCTTGATTATGTAAAAGAACCTAAGTTTGCGAATTATTGGAATTCTTTAGTGGTTTGGACACAAAGCAAATATGGCAGGTACGGAAGTATTTTATTATAATCCTCTAAAATTGAAGCACTTTTATTATTGGCAAGTGATAATATCAAAATAATCTTGTTTATTTAATGGTCACAGATTTTGATTTGTGATCAAAATCATAAACATATATTTCCTCCACAAACTGTTTTCTTTGCTCGCGAGGATTCAATGGTCTGGTACGATTTGTAATTTGTCTCTGTAATTATTGATCAATCACTTGGGAATTAAGTTCGAGTGTTCTTTTGCAGTGCATATAACATTAATTTTCTTCACTTAAATATCTACGCAGTACTGGCGTCAGTATGTGGGTAGTAATATGTGGTCAGGTAATGTTTGCGATCGAAAATTCTGAGATGTTAGGGATTAAAGTTAGGATATTGTATATAAGAAAGTATTTAATGGTTAGTAGGATAATGTCTGTCGAAAATTGTGGTTCTGGAAAGGTAACGTCTGTTTTGTTTTGTTACTTTGTGTAAAAGCTGGGTTCACTGGCTCTGATTTGCTTTATATACTGTTTGAATACCTATTATAAACTCCAAAACGTACATGTAACACCTGCATATTTCCAGATGAGACATTACATTTTTATCATATCTATGATTATCACTCATGTGCTGATATTCCACATACTAACTTACAAAACATCTCTTACTGAGTTTGCAATTAGTATGATAAGATGAATCTAAAAAATAACTAAGAATGATTTATTCACTAGAAAATCATTCAGTTTTATTTATAATCATTGAAAAGCAAATCATCCGTGCACAAATAGGTCTAATGTTAAGTTCAGACGGAAAGATGGCAATATATTAGTAACATCTTTACCAAGGTAGCAATCCGATTGGACATTCATAGAAATCTCTGATTCCAACTTTATCTCAGAAAATAATGCATTTTTCTTTATACGTCTACTTTTAGAATATGACAAAATAAATGTAGTATAATTATGAAACGAACAATCCGATCTATTGCAAAGTCTGTCTATTGGATGCAGCTTAGAGTTAAAACACGGCTAAGAAATATACTCATCGGCCCGTTCTTCAAATTTCATATCATATTGATTTCAGGTTATAAACATGGCGCTGGATTGTCAATAGCAAAAGATAACTTTTCGCTGTCATCTATTATGAAACAATAATTCAGTTCAAATTGCTTCTTTTTTAAACCTTCCATACACACGTGAATAAATGGGGAACTGGAATAATGTGCCAGGACCGGAAACATTACATTCAGAAAGGGTGACTATGATCCAAGGATAGTGCTTCAGAGGGCAATAAATTGAAAGGCAGGGTCTGAAGTATCTCTTGCTTTATGTACAGGTATCAGATCACTATTTTGTTTTACATCCATAGAACTAGCATACTGGTAGGGGAATACAAAATAGAGTAGTAAATAATTTGAGACGCATCCATTAACTAGAAAATGGATTTAATTTTGTATCATTATATATTTCATAAACATAAATCTGTCTAGTACAGTTGACAGAAAATATTTTCTTTTATTTTGATTTTTCTTATTTAATTTCCAACTGACGAAATAGCGTATGAACGTTTGGCGCAGGTTATGTTATTATGAGCAGATCAGTGAATTCCCACTTGTAACAGCACGAGGTTCAAAACGTGATGGGAAACATGTTTTTCAGGGCCGAAAATATTATCTAACCATAATGAATGCAAGCATCTGCGGTTGGTGTGCCAATCTAATTAGCGACCTGATCCCACTAAGGATGGGGGTAGTGTGAATATATATAACAATTACGTGCATCTGGTCATACCTTTCACTATTATTAGCTGATTTAAGAGGAATGATAGTACAGTGTATTATTTGTGAAGTAATTTAGAGCATACACAGGTAAAACTGCAAATAATTATGAAAACTAAGTCTCATGAAGCTTTACAGCTGTCCAGTAGCTAATACTATCTGGATCAAATGACACAGTTTTTACATCCATATGAGACTGAAGTTGAAGTTCCTATAGGCTCTCTATTCTAGATGAGGTTGCATCACCGATATCTATTTGAGTAGTTATATTTGCACTATAGGCACAGTAAACACCTTCCTAAGGTATATGAAATTTACCATGGCGGTAGAGTTGGCTTTTGGTCACAATTAATAGCCATGTCTTTTTTAGCTACATTTGCTACCGGACTTTAGAATCACTGCGTTGCAGGGTAGAATGGCATCATCACAATTTCTAAATTCATGGTGTATCAAAATAATGAATCGAGATAATGAGATCTGCATCAACACGCAACAAATCACTCTTCTTATTTCATCTTGATCTTTGCCATATCGTTTCTCCATATGATCTTCGCACTGGACGTGACATTAAATATGTCAGAAAGAATGTATCATTTATCATATGTTATGTTCCACGCTGCTTTTTAAATGGCGTCACTTTCTAATCTAACTTACAGAGCTGTGCCAGAGTATTAGTGGAGATGATAGGTTACCTTTACTCGACCATATTTGTGAACTTTAACAATGAAATAGTACATGCATTTTGCACTTTTATGAAAATTCATTTGCTTCGTGTTTCCTTTGGTTTTTATTACCCCGTTTCATGAATTAATGCATGCAAAAATAAGCAACAAATTCAATGCCATTCCCTTTAATTACGATTGAACAATGTTTAATTTATATTTAACTTCTTTGTTCAGAGTCCCCGGTCTGCAGACGAACATTTTAATATTTGCCGTTAGTCAGGGTTTTGGAGATTCCTAAGTGAATTTTGTAGGCTATTGTGTTGTAAATAAAAAAAAAGGGTTCATCTAGAAGGTTATGTTCCATTAGGTAATGGTTGTTTTTAAAAAATGCTAATTGTGACTTGAGGTCAAACATAGAACTATATTATTTTGTGACTGTGAGGATTTTACCAGTCGTGCTTTAACATCTAGCACTTTAGGTTGTATCATGTTGTGACCAGTGTGGGGTGAATTTTATTTTCTTCCAATTATTGAATCCAAGTGATTATTTTCTCTGGAAATACAAAAG